>JADDOH010007256.1:0-159514 GCA_016648135.1 Agrypnia vestita | reverse complement strand
AACTTTGGTCCAGCCACCGCGAAAGCACGATCACCAAAATTAGTTTTGTGGACGCGATTTACTTCAGCTAACCTATCTGTATTAGATGTTGATGCTAAGCGAAGTGTTAGTTGTCTATTATTTGCGGAAAATGGAATGCAGAAGTCGGTTATGTATTGAGGGGCAATGTTGTGCATAGCCTTAAATATTGTAAGGATATCCCGATATTCGAACATCTAAAGTGAACGTCCAGCCTTAATGTATACAGGGTTATTTGGAAAACATTAATAATCTCGCAGGACTATATTCCTGCCTTGATTATGAGTCGAAAATTATCAAGCTAACTATAGATATCAATAGTTATGGAGATATGCAACATCAAAGTTTGCATTTTTTTTTTCAATATTTCTGACTTGTTTTTTGTAAAACATTGGACTATCATTATAGTAATTTATATTGAATACGAAAAATTCATTTGTTTCAATACAAGTTAAATAAAATGATTAAAACCCTGAAAAAATTCCAATTGGAATTCAAAGATTTTTATTTTTTTATTTGACTTGTATTAAAGGGAATGAATTTTTCATACTCGATATAAGTTACTGTAATGATAGTCCAACGTTTTACAAAAAGTAAGTCGGAAATATTGAAAAAAAAATGCAAACTTTGATGTCGCATCTCCTTAACTATTAATATTACGTCATAATAGCTTGAACATTTTCGACTCATAATCAAGGCAGGAGTATAGTCCTGCGAAATTATTAATGTTTTCCAAATAACCCTGTATATTTAAATTTTACAACCTTATATTTCGTATATGTGTTGTAATAATAATTAGCGCTACCGGCATCCAAAGCTTAAATAATCACAGATGTCACTAATGAGATATCTATTTTTATGATTGGAATTTTTTAGCAATATCCTTTATATGTGTAATTGCACAAACTCAAAATATTTATGAATGTTGTTTAAAATGTTGAATAGCACTCACTAACAGTTCTTACTTTTTGGTATGGTGTTGAAAAAAACACGAAACAAACTTTTTCTTACTTCGTAATTTGTTGGTTGGGTCCAGAAAAGTTAGTTCCTGGTCTGAAGAATCCAGCTGCGATGTAACTTGTAGTGTCTGATATAAACTTGTCTGCCAAGATTGTCACCTGGGCTCCTCGAATCTCTTCTTCAAGCAGCAATGCTGTCGTTAACCCAATAACACCGGCACCCAATATTGCTATTTTAGGAGAGTCCACCATTTTCTGTAAATAATATTTAAATTCCATACATACATGTGTTGGGAATCACCACTGTTGGGAATATTGGTAGATCGATGGAATGAAAGAGCGATATGGTTGTTTACTGTTTATTTCTTACCGGAGATAACCCCCGGAAGCAAGTTAAAGTGTACAAGTAATATTTTATGTAATGACGAACAAAGAAATAGATGACGCGCGGAAGTCTGCCCGATCTTACGGCAGAAGCCCGACTGGTGTGGTGTCGCCAAGTCCCTTGCTCGACCCTTTTGTTTATATCGCGGAGGTTTTTATTATGTTAATATAAACAAAACTCTGGGTCGGGCGATAGGTACATGGCACAGGGTTGAACAGGTACCGCTACACATGTAATTTTCCAGTATGAAGTAACCGAAAACTGCATTAGCCTAATGTCTTAAGAGAAATGCATCAAATAAAATATTTAACATGGAATACTTTTCTTTTATAATCAAGCGGGTCTTATATAACCTCCTGAAGACCTGCATCCTGCTTTTTTGCAAAAAGCCAACAATGTCCACCCATAAAGAGCGATTGATTGGTTCTGCATAGTATCCACCAGCCCAATATTTGTTTAAAAGTAATTGCTTCAAAACTCAAAACCAATATTCTTGTATTTTTGTCGATTCAATTATTTAACTAAATTTCCATTCAATAATTTGCAATCAAGGCGATGATGTATTTTTTTTATCTGGCAATCACCTGAAACTAAACTCTGTTTGTTCCTATATTGAATATAGATTAGATTAGAATATATTACTAATCAAATAAGAATCGCTCTTAATACCAATAATATAATTAATAATGAATGATACTACATGATAGTGATACCATATGATGGAATTCCCAATTCTTTTCTTATGAATTAATGTGTAGCGGTACCTGTTCAACCCTGTGCCATGTACCTATTGCCCGACCCAGAGTTTTGTTTATATTAACATAATAAAAATCTCCGCGATATAAACAAAAGGGTCGAGCTAGGGACTTGGCGACACCACACCAGTCGGGCTTCTGCCGTAAGATCGGGCAGACTTCCGCGCGTCATCTATTTCTTTGTTCGTCATTACATAAAATATTACGTGTACACTTTAACTTGCTTCCGGGGCCTATCTCCGGGAAGAAATAAACAGTAACTGCATATCGCTCTTTCATTCCATCGACCACGAACATTCACAAGAGTGGTGACCCCGACGTGATACAGTTTATTTTCGATTTGGGAAGCCGACGGATGAAAGACGCGATCTCAAGTGAACAGTGATGTGACAAAGGACACGGGCGGAAGCAGCAAAACAGGGGCCAATTGCATAACCAAATGTTATGCCTGGCCGTTCATCAACTCATCCAGCGTCGACTCACTGTGCGCTCACAATGGCGAGCACCGGCATCTCCAGCATCTTCAACTACAAGACTGCGGATGTCGGACATTCGTCACCAACAACACCAGGAACGCCGACTCACTGAGCGTTGGCAAGTCAACAAGCGCCGACTCACCGCGCGCTCACACTTGCGAGCACCGACATACCATGCGTTCTCGACTCACCGGACGGCGGTTGTCGGGCGCTCGTAACCAGCGACCAGCGCCGACTCACCGTGCGCCAACAACGCCGACTCACTGTGCGTTCCATTCTGCAACGCCGACTCACTGCGCGTTCGCAGCAACCTGTGCCGATTCATCATGTACCTGCAACCCGTGCCGACTCACCGTGCACCAGCAACCCATGCCGACCCACCATGCACCAACAACCCGCGCCGATTTACAGAGCACCAACCATCAACGCAGGGGTGCCCAGGGGGATACAAGCCGCCCACGCTTCTCCGCCTGCATTCAACCATCACCATCACCAGCAACGCCGACTCACTGAGCGTTGCCAACTCAACCAGCGCCAACTCACCGCGCACTCTCACCTGCGAGCACCGGCATGCCATGCGTCCACGACTCATCGGACGGCGGTTGTCGGACTCTCGCAACAAGCAACAGCCAACAATAAACTTGAGCATCGCGGAGCACCGAACAACCAGCATCGCAGCATTCCTCGCACCCACTCCACCCATCGAGGAAGCTGCTGGAAGGGGAGTGCTGTAGCGGTACCTGTTCAACCCTGTGCCATGTACCTATCGCCCGACCCAGAGTTTTGTTTATATTAACATAATAAAAATCTCCGCGATATAAACAAAAGGGTCGAGCTAGGGACTTGGCGACACCACACCAGTCGGGCTTCTGCCGTAAGATCGGGCAGACTTCCGCGCATCATCTATTTCTTTGTTCGTCATTACATTACATATTACTTGTACACTTTAACTTGCTTCCGGGGCCTATCTCCGGGAAGAAATAAACAGTAACAGCATATCGCTCTTTCATTCCATCTACCTACGAATATTCCCTACAAATGGAAAAACAAAAAAGGTCAAAGGATGTGGAAATGAAAACATAACTTGTATCTTAAGATCTAATCACTACAATCATCAATCAACTAACATTTTGATACTGACCGGACCGGTCTGAAGCAGGTGTAAAGTGTGCAGCCACACCTTGTGCTTAATGAGGCCCCACACTTGTATCATATAAATAAATAAATAAAAAAACTCAGATTTGTTGATTTATTTGGTGCTAGCGTAATTCAAATAGGCATTATAGTGTTTCTGTTGGTATGATATGGTTGTAATACATTCTGAATGTCACACAGCTTGTTTTGTTATAGTGTTTTATGATCATATTATGATCAATTGTGGGGTATAAAAGCAAAGGCAGCAGTATCTAAAAAATGTTTTGAGAAATTTAACCTGTTCCAGGCCAGTGTCGTGTATATACGACGTACGCACAACTTGGGCAATGGAGGGGTTAAAAGGTACTGAATTCTAGATGTTATGTACTCATCTTACTTTTATGTTTCCAAAATCATGTTTCCTATAAATTTATAGGCTATGTTTTCTCTAAAATCTCGAATTCAGTTAGTGGAAGGATGAATATTAAAAAGGGCAAATATCGAATGAATTTTTACCATAAGAATTAACTAATAATGGTGTAATCCTTTCCCATCTCCGAATTTTGCTTCTCTATTCTTCAACAAAAAAGTTCACTGGAAATCATTGCAAATACATTTTACTCACTAACCAACCGCTACTTATTAATACTTTATCATTAGACCGAGATTTACTCTTCATAATTCCATAAATATACTGTGGGCCCACATAAATAACATTTTAACCAGAAATTTGCCTTTTGGATAAAAAAAAACAATGATTGTTTTTTAAGAGTTCTTATTTTATAGAGGTTGGGCCATTGTTTGGAATAGGTGTCACCTTCCATTACGACATCAGGTAGGTAATGTCAATTCCAGGGTCCACTGTAAGTATGTTTTGAATGGATATTTTATGCTTGTAAATATTTGAGCAATACTTTTCCAGTTTTTCTGCCACAAATGTAAGTATATATAAATAAATAAGAAGTCCCCGCATCCAGCCCTGTTCCATATGTATAGTTGTTGTCTTGCACCGGAGCTTTACAGAAGTATCTTCCACCTGGGATAAGCAATTAACAGTCATGGACAGTAACTCAACAAACACGGTTTCTGTATGATAATACTTGGGAAATTTACCTTACGCAGAGACTACAGGACAGCTGAAGATATTTTTATGTCAACGGAATATACTATTTTAAGATATTGCAATGTAGCCTGTTGCGATGCATTTTAGTGAGAGCAAAAAATTCATCACAGTATAATACCTACACTAAAATCAAACATTGTCACAAAATGCATATGTCGACTGTGAGGTTGGGTATAAGGTGTAACATACCCAAAATGAGTTCAAGTACGCATATCTCCCATAGATGTCGGCGCAAAATTGGCAACTGTACTGTAAACCCCTCCCATCAGCTACTACGTCGAGTTCCAAGACAACTAAACATTTGGTTTTAAATTGTTCAGGTATGAGATACCCGACCTTACTCACACCAGGTTAAGAAGGTTCTGAATTGCAGAACTGAATAGAACATGAAAATGAGTATGGTTAAATTAATAATTATGGTCAAGGTCAAGGAAAGAACTGAATTTTTTTTATAACATTAAAAAAATGGCTTGTAACATTTATATTGAATACATTGGTTAATCATAATGTATATTTATTAAAAATATACACATTGCTTATTAGATTTATTGAGATATACAAATAACAGTACCAATTCATTTGTTCTTTTGCAATTGTATGTTGCTTTCGCACTGAAAAGGAATAAGAATGCCTTCAGGCCCTAGTAGATGAGTGCTCAAGTGACGGTTGTGATGACTCAGGGAGTGAAGAGGAGATTAACCACTATTCTCAAAGACAAAAGTGATTTGGAGCAGGAAACTAACCTGGAAGAATTGGGAAGAACGGAAGCAGCACGCCAAGATGTAATAAGTGAACGGTCAGATTCCAATGTACCCTCAGATATACATGGGCCTTTTTATACCTCCAAAGACGACCAAAGCGACCAAAAGATTGTCTCAGATCAAACATTTACTCAGTCCGAAAATATAATTACCAACCATCAGGCATAAATGATGCTGCGAGATATGCCGCAAACAAAGCAATGTGCTATTTATGCCTGAATTTGATAGCTAATAATCTTTGTGAGAGGCAAGAAACCCAAAAAAAGATTGCTGAACATTTCGGAGAATGGCTAAAAATAGAAAAAAACTAAGCATTGTTGTTCTACATGTAAAGGAAATATGCATTGAACATGCTTTTTTTTCTGTGCAAAAAGTTAGTACAGGAAGATGAAAGTATTGCAATATACAGTATTTCTTTATGTTCTGGTTTATTTTATAAAAGAAGATATACTTTTATTTGGATTCGTATTTTAAATAATACTAAATAAGTGGTTTTGTGGAGTTATGTAACGAAAGTTCCTACTGTTAACTAGAGTTTCAAATCAAACAATAAATATTTTTTCCATTATAAAAGGTTAATTTTATTATGTTGGTAAAAACAAAACATCAAGGAAAATATAATAAAACATTGTGACAAATTATTATATAAATTTGAAACGAGAATCTTCATAGAAACATAACGGGTATGTGATACCCACCTCACAGTTGGTGTAACAATTTCCCACCTCATTCACACCGGGTTAAAAATAATAAGTCAATAGTTCAAACGTCGGAAAATCAAAAGTTTCACATAGAATTTTCATAATAAACTATTTCATATATCCCCCTTGAACATTAAAAAAAATTCTCATTTATGTTCAATTACTTATTTAATAACAAAAGAAACAAAGATAATTTGATGGAATAATGATCAAAATTGCACTTTCAACAAATCAATTAACCTGTTTTTGCAAAAATGTACTTTTCATTCATTCTACTTTTACAACTTATCAAGCAACCGGCCGTTAACGACACAAAACTTTTTTCAAAGTTATTGTTACTGAATATAATAATTATTTATTTAAGAAATGATTCATATTTATTTTTGATGTTTATAGCGTTAACTTTGTGGTTGGACATAATTATTATTTTTAATTAAACAACTTTGTATTAACCACTTAAGTATTTAAGTTGCGCTGTTAATACAAAGTTGACTAACTAGTTAAGTGGTTAATACAAATATGTTTAATTAAAATTAATGATTCATATGTTTTAAGGTACATCATTTCTAATGCGTTTGCACTATTTTTCAATTTGTGATATAAAACAATTTTATTCACTGAATTTGAACACACAAATCGAATTATGCACAGTAGCTTTTTCAAATATAAATGAAAAAATGTTTTTAATTTTGGTTAAAAATTTAAAAAAAATTATTTAATTTAAAAAATAATTCTTGAAATCTTTTATGCAGTTCTTATATATATATATATATATGCATAGATGCCACAGCCACAGGAAATGGTTATCATGTATGTTATTTGAACGAAAATATTGTTTGTTTACAACAGGCCACGAAGCCCATTTACTGTAGCCAAACACATCACACCCGGGCTTGAGAAAATTTACATAGACTTTGCGACCTTACTGGGATGTGATCCTGGAAACCTGCATCATGTACAATGTACCGAAAGGGCTGCAAACAATGGTTGGATGGAAGAATTCAAATGATTCTTGAAAAGACAAGTTGAAACATGGAAGCGTTAGTATTTGCGTAACAATAATATTCACTAAAGTTGTCAAAAAAATTAGTATCACCACTTCTTTCGAAACAGCAGGACGTGCTTAAATTATTTATTGCTTCAGAAGTACTTAGACTTTAATAATTTATCTGATAAATATAAATACCATTTAACTAATAGATTTGCTTATCTCCATCAAGAGTCCTTGAGAGTGTATTTAAAATTCTATGTCTTAGTTCAATTTCCTGTCAACATACTTTTCTATAAATATTCATAATGAATAATGACTTTATGACGTGGTGGGAAGATTGCCATCGATTCGCAAATAGATGCAAGTATTCAAAATACAAAGAAAGCATGTGATTTATTATTAATAAATAAATTATACAAACTGGGCTTATTCCCCTACTTAATTGATAAGTTAAATATTCATTTTAGGTTCAGTGAAAATATACTAAAATGTTATTAAATTTAATGATTTTAAAACTCGAATTTACAAATTAAAGTTAGTGGAGTAATATAATCGAGTATAACATAACATATATTCATCATAATATTACTAGTCATTGAGAATCACATGCAATGACATTAGAAATGATTTAACTATGCAATAAAGATGACCAAAACTGGAATTAACGTGGCAAACATTGACTGACCAAAAAAGGGAATGTTAAAGGCGCGGTCAGTCTGCAATTGATGAATTTCAATGTTAGGATTCATAAAATGAAATTAATGGAATAACATGATCCGCATTGTATGTCTAAGTTTTCAAGCATTGAATTTAACAAACAAGGCCTACATTGCAATACGCAAATAATATAACAATATAATCCATTCAATTACCAATCCTCTATAGAGCCTCTGCAATAACTGCAATACAAATGGAGCACTGACACTTACTGGAAGCTGCAATCTGTCAACAGAATACACACACACACACACACACACAAGTATAGAGGTCTAAAAATACTAATTATTATCTTTTTCATTAATTAAAATAGATATAACTGAGAAAGATAACGATGAGGAGGGAAGGGGTAATGTTGAAAAAAAGATGTATGTTTTATAAGATTTATTCATGTAAACTCGCAATTGGGTATATTTTGAATACAAACTTGTCAAGTTGCTGTTAGTGGATCCTAAATATATTTAATATATAACCATTGAGGGATTCTGCCGTATTGCTGTCAACTAAAGGTGAGAGGAGAGAGCCTTGGGCCATCCTGAGGCAGTCCACTCAATGCTGTAATATCACTTCTTGTACAAAAGGCAGTCTCCAGGAGATAAACCGATAAAATACTGAATCAATCATATGGGACTAAATGTATATGTATGAAATTACAACTTGCAAATGCAGTGAACGTACGATAGTCTCATCAATGCACTTTTCCGAGTACTCGAGGGATGCTACGACTGGGTACACTGGATTTAGGGTGGAACCATAGTATGGTGGTTATAATATGCACTACGAAATGAACTTGTTAATATAAATTGGACAACAATCTATATTGTCTATAATTTCAATACACATCACAAATTTTCTCTAACGCTAACTGTACAACCGGGCTTGTCCATCTAGTCCCACCAATTTGTTACTTACATTACTGCGTGAGATTTTATAACTGTTGTTACAGAGTAAAGTGTCCTATAAATAAAAGTATATACAATCGCTAAGTACTTCAGATATACAAACTCAGTGGGCCCTTCCATTCAGGCAGAGGACAGGAGCACCCGTGATATCTTGTTTCTGACCACGGTTACACAAACATAACAGATTCTTGTTCATGTTTCATAATCACATTTAATTTAAAAACATGTTATGGTTACGTAAAACTTACATCACAGAATAAAACTAAAACAAAAATATCACACATACTCCTCCCGTCAGTAGGTCCGCGATGCACATAGAAATTAGATTCCTACGAGTGTGAAGCGAGGCGTGTACAAACAGAAAGTGATTCGCAAACAAGGTAAGGCCATTCCCGAGATTCCAAAGCTACAAATAAGAATATAAAAACAATTGAATTTCACTTTTTTCTACATCGGTGCACATAGAGAGCTAATTAGCACGACAGCCACGGATGCAACAGGCACTCCGCGGCCGACGCACGGCGATTCGGGTCGAAGTCCAGCATGGGCTTCAGGAAGTCCGCGAAGGCCACCGCCTCCTCCATGCGCCACTCGTACTTCTCCGTCAACACGGCCTCCAAACCCCAAGGCTTGAGACCTGTGATGTTGCGCAACTCTCCCTTCTTGTTGAAGAATATCTTGGAATGCTTCCCGGAAGCGGCGATCCTCTTGGGGATATCTCCCAGCAGCTCTATGATGTGCGCCAGGTGGTCCTCGTCTCGGCTGTAGCCATCCCCGGAGTGAGGCTCGAACAGGTAGTCTCCTGTGGCCAGTTCGAAGGCCATGCAAGCTGTGCTCCAGATATCCGCCGATGTTCCATACCCCGCCCCCAGTAATACTTCTAGAGATCGATATTGGCGAGTTTGGATATCTTCGGTAAAATGTTTAAAAACCCAGCAGGCATTTCCTAAATCGGCGATTTTCACTTCCACGTCGCAAATGTCAAATGCGGGATCGGGTTCTTTCTCCATGGACTTGTCGAGGGCCTCGGAGAATGTGGTTAGCGAAGGGAGTCCTGTGTCAGCTAGTTCTCCCTCGGTCATGGGAGCGGAATCTTCAGGAAGTGGCGGCGCATCGTCTCCGCCTGCCCTCAGGTCTTCTGCAGGCTCATCTTCAGTGGGAGAACTGCGCTCTTCTTCCGGAGATTCGCTACGACCGTTCACTTGGTTTTCCTTCTCCGAGCCGACAGTTTCCGTGATTAGAAGAGAGTGTGGGGACGTGTCGTTATCTTGAGACATGGGAGCAGATTCGCTGTTCTCAGACTTGACAGTGCGCTGTTCTTCCATCTCTTCGATCTGTTCCATCTGCTTCTTGAGGAGTTGGGAGTGCCTCTTGGCTTTCTTCTTGAGTTTTTTCTTCTTATTTTTACTCATTTTAGAATTGATAGCCTGCTCCTGGTACTCTTTAGGAGCGGTGCTAATGAGGGAGATGGGCAGGCGCAGCCCCATGATGTGCAGCTGCATGGCTTCCGTGGCCAGTTTCCGGATGTAAGTTTCGCTGACACAAACCAGCACGTTTTCAGGCTTGATGTCAGTGTGAATAATCTTACATTTGGTATGAAGGTAGTCCAATCCTTCTAACACTTGTTTTATTATTGTTTTCACATTGGGCCGAGGGATTCCTCTATAATTGGACTTTAAGATTAACTTCAGCAGGTGATGCCCCAAGACCTCGAACACCATGCAGACATGAGTACCGTTCACTCCGGTAATTTTGAAATCGTTAAGCATTTGGACAGTTTTATTTCTTTTCACATCGGAAGGATCACTTTCGCGAACGGCTTTGAGAATCTTGATTTCATCCAATGCCGTTTCGGTGAAATGCGGCGCGGACTTGACGACCTTCAGCGCCACAAAGCGCTTGTCGATGAGATCCCAACAGAGCCAAACAGTGGAGAAGTGGCCCCATCCTAGCTTGCGGGTGACGCGATATCGGGACAGAAAGAGGTCGCCTATTTTGACAGGGTGGTACCCACCCTTACAATAATCGGCGCTGTCTTCTTGTTCTTCGTCTTCACTCGCCGAAGGGTCATCTTCGTCCTCTATAGTCTCGTTAGAAGAGCTGTGACTGGGCTCCAGGCGAGTCTGGTTACGGTTATCGCGCACCCCGTTCCCTTGGGCTCCGCCACCGTGCTGATCGGTCTTGACTTTCTTCTTTCCTAGCTTATGACGTTTCTTTTTCGCCTGAATGGCGAGCACTCTTCTATTTACATCTGATTTGGAACTCATTTATGTAGGTATTAATAACTTCGCCTATTATAAAAGGTAATTAAAATTTATCTTTTCATTGCAGTGCTTTTGTTTGAGTATGGCGGCCGGTCGCAAGACAAAAAGCGCTCTCTATGTAATGTTACCATGTGAACTGACATTTATATGTCAACTTGAGGAATTTTTGTGAAAAATCTTTATTTGTAGACACTGGCACTAATAATCGTTTGGAGGAAAGTTATTGAAAATGGTTATGGAATTATATTATATGGAAAATAGTTTTAAGTCTCCTTGCTCTTGTATTCAAAACAGACAGGCGTTACTTAAAAACCGAAAATTGATAGCTTTGGTGAGCAAGTTTTGCTCGATCTTCATCTCTAATTTTGTGATCCCCAATACAATACCGAGTTTAATTAAAGAACGAAGCATTAGCGTAAATTGTTCTTGATCTTTAACAACTAAAAAACCTTCTTTTTTCCATGGCACTACATCTCAGGGTGATTTATAATCCGATTTATATCCTTGACCATTCCTTTTTAACTCCCGAATCTTTTTACCCTACATCGAGCTAATGGCGTACTAAATGATGAGGTAAAAGATAATAACGAGGGAAAAAAGGTTGAATACGCATAATTCTCTGCATAGCAACGTCCGTCACTAACTTTACCAATACACTACGCTACTTTGGATAGCGCTATGTTCATAGCCTTAACTCGCGGCCGAAATATATATTCAAACTACATTATTTTCTATGGTTTAAGCTCCAGGCACAAAACAAAGCGGCTAGTTGGTATTTCTGTCATACCGTCATTCCGTCATGATGTCACATGTGTCGTCCCGGTATTAGCTAAACTCACCACTCTGCCGCATTGACGCTCTGCCGATCGCCGTTCGTATGGTGCCTGGGGCCATATAGCTAGTACTGATGGGTTCTCTCTGAAATACTTCATTATACTGAAGTACACACTTCACACGTTTTTAATCAAACTGCATTCTTCAAACTTTACACTTCAAACTGAACATTTCAAACTGCACACTTCACATTTCAAGCTCTAAATTACAAACTACAAACTACTACTAAATTACAAACCATTATACTCGACTTTAATTGAACTTCAAACACATATCACCGTAACTTTCAGCGAAGTGGAGCTAATAAACACTTGGTAACTTTCAATATGAAAAATTTTAGCGGATTTGATGTGGATAAAACGACTAATATAATAGGTACACGCACAATTTTGTAGTATTACAATTTTGAAGTACCTACACTCACTCACATAAGCAGCTCGCTTCATGTAGTTCATTGAAGTAGACGAAGTGCCTAATGTTTCGGTACCATAGACGTATATAAATATAGACTAGTCATTAAAAAACAAACCTGAGACATCTAGTCTCTGCTGTCTTCTATTACGTATTAAATGTATCAGTCAGAAAGAGATAGAAATTATTTTCATAACCATGTATAAGAAAGGACAATAAAACATAACGTGAAACACGAAATGCACATGAAGTTAGTAGCGAATTGAGGTATTTATTCTATGGTCTTTTCTCATACGTGTAAAAGACATACAAATATAAACAGGGTTGTGTATTGTATTAATATTTATATATATGTATACATTTCGGACACCCCTAGACCAACTCCCGCAATGTGCGTCTATGTTCACAGTAATTCGTGTGGTCATCCTGTGTAGCAGATATTTTGTTTTGTAACTAGTTTATATTTATAGTACGTCTATGTTCGGTACCTATTATAAATGAAGGGCACACTTTGAAGCCGTCAAATTGGTGAATGTATGCATGTTGAAGCTTTCATTCCAAAATGAAGTTTTGTGCTTTGCTAATAGCTAGTTTATAATATTTTATTATAAACTGTACTAAAGTATATTTTAAAACTAATTTTTGTCTATGGTAATAAAGTATATTTCTTTAAGTACCTATTACAGCCATATATGTCTACTTTTCTCAATAACCGGCAGTTGTACAGTTATATTTCGATTCGTTTATTATATCATAGATAAAAGAGCGTATTCCAGTATTCGCGTTGTTTTATTGGTTGCAATTGGTTGGCATTCTGCATTCTGTGAATTTGGAGGGAAATCGGTGGATCAAATGTCAAAAGTATTAAATGTTTATCTTTTATGGTAGCGTGTGCCTAAAGTGTAGCGTCTTTTATCGGGAATCATCAATTTCTTCATTATAAAGGTTGGAAAATCAGCCGAATCTTTGAGCTGACTTATAAATACTATATAAAATGTCCCAGCAGTCCATCGATTTCTATTTACGTCAACGAAAAGAAACTGTGAAAAGGAAAGCTGGAGCCGATGAATCATATAGTACGAGCAATAAAATAAGGATTTTGGAACACAAGGAATATGGATCTGAACATAGTTCAAGCTTGGAACATAACGAACTTACACCCGAGATACGAAACACTACCCTCAAGACTGTCAAATTGATTTCCAGCAAGAAGGAGTCTATGCTGGCTGATAAAAAACTATCTGAAGGGAAAGTCGTCAAAACCAAGGGAAAAGCTATTGTTAAATTATCATTCGAAAATGTCGATGTGGTGTCTTCCGGCAACGATCGTACTTCCAGGGAGAACTCGCCCCGAATTGATGCCAAAACTCCTGGTGGCGCAAGCCACGGAGGACATGTTAGATTCATCAAAAAGGGTGCTCTGTCGCCCAAGAAGAAGGCTCAAGGCAAGAATTTAGATATTACATCCTTCTTGACGAAGCAGAGTGCCCCAAAGAACGATGCTTCCGTACCTGATTCAAATAAACCTCAAGGCAAAAATTTGGACATTACATCCTTCCTAACAAAGCAGAACGTCCCGAAGAAAGATGCTCCCGTACCTGATACAAACAAACTGCCCATTGAACTGGATAAGATGGATAAACCTCAGAGTGATTTGGATAAGGTGGTGGCGGATCGGAAAGCACTATCTCTGGGAGATATAAAGAAATGCATGTCTCGCAGTTCCCGCATAAACGAGCTGAGGAACTCGATATCTCGTCTGAATAAAGGGTTCGATAAGCTGAAGGAGTTGAATAAGTCTACAAATACGTCTGCAGACACATCTACATTAAAAGGATTCAAGTCTATTGAACTGTTGATACCAGCAAGGTAGTTATTTCCCTAATTAGCTTTAAAAAAAATTCAATTCTGACAAACAAATTTAATTACTTAAAAAGTTTAGTGGAAGTAAACTACATTACTCAAAGAAAGAGCCATTTGATTCTATGCATTTTATATTGCATTTCAAATTTGGAAGTACCATAGCCAGCAATGGAAAATATATCTTTCAATACCTTCTCTTTAATAAGGCAAAAGTAGGATTGTTTATTTAGAAAATAAGCTGTTACAGCTAATAGTACCTACATAATAATATGCATATTCTAGTAATATTTGGTTTGATTGTCTCCAAGTTATATTATTTTTTATGTACTTTTAATAACTGCATTTTTATTTTTTAGTCCAGTTAAGCAATCACCGACCAAGGTATTGGGTAGTCCCCTCGCCTCTCCACTGAAGGAGCCGTTGATGTCACCGAGGAAGATAGGAACTAGTCCTATTAAAAGTCCTATCAAGGTTTGCATTGTATATGTTTCTTGTTTGTTGAAGTTATCTTTTATAAGATTTGATAAATTTATAATTATCACTTAATTGATGGCAAGATTCAATGTGGATTTGATTTTTAGTAATGTTTGAGTAAGTTAATCATCAGAATTAACTAACTTATTATCACACAATTTCTCTGCGGAGGTCGGCAGAGAATAGACTTAACTCTTTTGTCCCGTCTATCTATATTAATACATCTTCTCATTAACCGATCGGGTGCCGGAGTGCAGATCTGCATGAAAACTTTTGTACCCTCTGTGTGCCGGAGCGTTCTATTTGTCATGTAAAACCGTTTTTGCCGCGCAAACCGGACAAAAAATCATTCCAAATGTCGTCTTCGAATAGCGCATTAATTGTGTTATTTATCTGTTAAAAAAAGTATTTTTTTAAATAAAATTTTTTTTAAAATTAAGTATTTTTGTATTCTTTAATATATTTAGAACGAAAATATTGAAATACAATATTTTTAGTGTTATTACTTCCATTTTTTTATCCTATAAACATGTGCGTACATTGCTGACAGTAAATTTCGTTACTTATTTTCATAATTAATGAATAAGTAATTATTGAAGTCTGTATATTGAGAAAACAGAACTGCAACTTCTTAGCGATTATTGTTGATTTTTACATGAATATAACCATCACAAAAATGTGTCTAAAAAAACAGCAATCGTACGCTAAATTGCGCGGCAGACATGGTACATTCCGCATTACGTACGGCCGGTTAATACATTCTCAATCAATCTGTCAATTGGTGAAGCTTCTGATAGAATTATCTTCCAGTATTTAGTTTACTTGGTCATGTCAAGTCTTTTGCATGTGCCCTCTGTTTTTGGTGCATAATAATATGGGATTATGTATATAGCGCCATTTTTGTGAAAAATTCACCTCAAGGGCGCTTTACACACAAAAAATTCTTACATACTAAAAGCATGTAAGAGCAAATAATAAAATGAAAAAGAAAAGAGAAAGAAAAATAGCGCAAAACATAAAATGATAAAAGAAAATAACAAATGTTAAAAATGTTCAGGGAAAGATTTTGCTAACAGGTGCGTTTTAAGTTTTTTTCTGAAAATAAAGTCTCATCCTACCACCAGAGCAACCTTTTTTAAATCATGCTCTACGCTAAGATCAGCTTTCTATCCATGTTTTTTCATTCCCTAAACCTTAACCGGTCGGATGCCGTGCAATTTCACTCACGATTGCTGTTTTTTAGACACTTTTTTGTGATGGTTATATTCATGTAAAAACCAACAATAATCGCTAAGAAGTTGCAGTTTCTGGACAATATACAGCAGCAATTCTGCAGCAATATACAGACTTCAATAATTACTTATATTTCAATAATTACTTATTCATTAAAGCCTCTGGGGCCAGGCCGCACCCGTGCGCCCTAGCGCGACTGTCCCCAGGGGCCAGGGCGCACCGGTGCGTCCAGAACGTAATTAATGATTTCTCGACGGCCGCGTATCGATTTTGAAAAATGTGATTTTTTCCCAGTAGAGAAATCCCGTGGTGACCTGACGTTCCATTTTCAACTCAAAAACATCACGGATTATATTTTAAAACAACAATCAAAACAGAAGTTTTTCTGCCGTCAAAATCGTATAGAATTGTTATAGATGGCGCCCCGATCGCGTGTTGCGCAATCGAATTCAAATATTCCGTTGTCAAGGTCACGCGCAATGTGCGCGGGAAATACGATTCAATTTTTTCGATTTTCGATTTATTTGTACACGTATATACAAATATATACGATATGTTTTGCGATATTTGTCAGTTTTTGTTGGTTTATGATTCAATTGAATACTAACAGTGATTTATTAACAAAAATACACGCAATTTTGTTGCGTTTATTTGAAATATGTGTGTGAAAGTATATCATATTTATGTGTTATGAGTGCGATGTCCCGTCATGTGCCGTGCCGTGCAACAAAATATACCACACTGAAGAAGATTATTAGGTAGGCATCAAATAATAATAGTAGTGTTGTCTCTAATAAACAAATAAAAAATAATTATTATTTTTCGGAAAATGGAATATCGGAATTCAAAAAAAGAATTTTTTTTTTACTTAAACGATAAAAAAATCATTGCATTTCGACTCTTACGATATAATAATATGAATGTGTGTGTTTTTTTTAATATACACATATTTTCATGGTTTTTTCGTAAAAATAAAAATCACAAAAAAAAAAAACGAAAATCTCTGGCCTTGACCTATATTTTGAGTGAAATTTTTAGGGCCCTCAACAAGTTAATTATGAAAATAAGTAACGAAATTTACTGTCAGAAATGTACGCACATGTTTATCGAATAAAACCATGGAAGCAATAACACTAAAGATATTGTATTTCAATATTTTCGTTCTAAATATATCAAAGAATATAAACATACTTAATTTTAACACTTTTTTTTTTTAAAATAATACTTTTTTTAACAGATAAATAACACAATTAATGCGCAGTTCGAGGACGACATTTGGAATAATTTTTTGCCCAGTTTGCGCGGCAAACGAGGTTACTTGACAAATAGAACTCGTTCATTCATTCAAAAACTTGAGATATAACCAATGATAACCTTTAAAAACCCATAAACGTAGGTAAAACAGGCCGAATTTGCATACGCGTCTAGGGAGCGCAGACGTGCGCTCCGGCACCGGACCTGTTAATAGATTTGTCACATACACATGCTTGGGTGACTTCATTTCTAAGGAATTTGGTCTACTTTCAATTGTGTTGTATCAGGACTCCATTATTGCATTCACAATCATTTTAAGTTAAAATATGCACATTAGAGCTGCTTAATTCAATTTAATCACTCTGCAAAAGTGAAAGATACAACATTTCACTATAAAACATATCTTTTTTAAAACCAAAATAAGCAACTACGTAATTTGAATTACTTTTTTAATGTAAAATAATTTTAGATCCCGGCTTATGACCGCTTGGCTTCGCTCGCCACTCCCGCACCTTCGCTGACTCTGCCTCACCATTACCGCTGGCTGGGGGAGGTGTTCAAGGGAATAGAACAAGTGTGCTCCATGATGTACAACAGGAAGGAGACCATTACCTTCTCCAAAGTGAAGCAAGCTGTGCAAGAAATGCTCAGAAGAAACGTGACGGAAAAACACATCGCTCAGATCAAACATGTAAGTCCGCAGATGTACTCTTTCAGTAGGGATAAAGTCAAGAATTTTGGCACCACTTCCAAAAGAGACGAATACGAGTTGGTCATGAAGCCCAATGTGATCAACAAGTCTGGTTCTGTTAGCGATTGCATGACGCCTGCCATCGTGTTGGAGAGGCAACGAGGTTTTTACAATTTACTCCTAGATAACGTCAAAGAACATCATTCTGTGTTCCTGACATCTCTGGATCCTCCCTTGGATATTCCCAAAGATAAGTTAAAACGTTGGCATCCAGAGTTTGAACTCGAACGCATTCCAGACGTGGTGGAAGACTCTCTACCCGAGCCGCCTAACGCTGAGAAATTTTCCACCGCTCAAGATGTATTGACTCACTTCAGGGAACAATTCAATTGTAATACTAAAATGGAGAAAGCTTTAATTAGACTGGCCGAGGCTAAGGCCCGAGGTTTGACATCTGACGAACAAAAAGCTACAGGGCTGAAAGCCGACGGTTCCGAAACAGCGTCGCAAACGTCGAACGGTGACGTCAAACTGATAATGCATAATGTTAACGAACCGAGTTCGTCTCCCAGTGTCCTTACTAATCCCGCCTTTAAAGGAATACCAAAAGCGTTGCTCGAAAAAGTCCGAGCTAGGCAAGCGGCGAAAGCTTTGGAATCCATGACGAGATCGCCGGCTCAGGAAAAGGACTCGCTAATGTACCAAAGACTTCCGGACCTAGCTCGCCTAGTGCGAAATCTATTTGTTACGGAAAAGAAAAGTGTTTTGCCATTTGAAACCGTGTTATCCAAGTTGGATAATAGTTTTCGAGTAAAAATGTGCATTGACGATCTTAATAGACATGTACGTTTACTGAGTAAGGAACTTCCTGGTTGGTTAACATTTTACGAGTTTAGGAAAACAGAGTTTCTGAAATTAGTTAAAGATGCTGACATGAGTAAGATTATGCGGCAATTGGGTGATTTAGCAAATAAACATTCTGTGTGATTGTATTCTCTTCAATATTTATACACGTAGTATTTTTTTTGTGTTCACTAAAACACACTTATTTTTAGATTCTTTTTCATAAACTTTTTTGCAAAATTTATTTATCCTTTTCTTAATCATTTATTAAATAATAGGTACTTTGGAAATAGGCGTTTTGTGTTTGATGTGTTTATTTAAGATAAATGAATTTTGTACCAAGCGAGTGAAGTATTGTCGAGCACATGACAAATTATGGACTCAAAAGGTTTAAAACTTTTGTAATCTCATATCTGTTAAAAAATGTTTTCTACGAGTGTAGTGTTTAATAAATTACTTTTCTACAATTATATTTTGTTATTTAAAATTTCCTTTGCTTTAAATAAAGGTGCAAAGATTTACATGTCTTGGATTCCTAACTAACAATTTTATAATAACGAAGAGAGATCCAAAAGCACATAGTAAGTGTGAATCGGTTATTTCCACCTCCAAAATCATAATCCCGATTGCGGCAAAGAGAGAAAACGGTGCAAAGACTCGCATATTTTGGATTGCTAAAAAAGTAACAATAATATAATACTGCAGAGAGATCTGAAAACAATAAATAAAATTAAATCTGCACTTTCCTGTATTCCCAAAATCTTTGCTAACGAAATGTTTAAAAGTTGATTTATGACGAGCTCTATAATAGAGTCGTTCATTGAAGTGAATCATTCACTTTCAATCGTTCATTTGAACTGTTGAGTTTCAGTTGTTCTTTTTTCGGTGGGGGAGGTTGAATTTGTCACCAAAAAATATTTTTTACAGGAGGATAGGATAGGGATACATTTTTGGAATCACTGACCGATTTCCGCAATATAATGTGATAAATAACAACAATAGTCCGACCTTTTCCGAAAATAACCGTATTGCACAGAACATAGAATTGAGTATTGTTATTTTTGTGATTGACACTCAAAATAAACAAGACAGGTTTACGACAGTCTACATATGTAATGGTGCAATATTACTTTTCAACTCCCAACAGTTATGCAGTAATGGCATATAAATCATTTTAAATTAAAATAGCTACACCAATATTTTGTTATACATATATGGATTGCAATGTCGGAACTCCTTGATATCTGGGTGTCCCTAAAAAAATACCTGTTTATTTGTTGTCGAACCTATATTTATATTATAATGAAATGTGGAGTTTTATCTAAAATATAGGTTTTTGGTGAATATCATACAAAATAGGTACTAATATTATTTTAAAAGTTGATAGATAGAAATCAGTTTGTTTCAAACATATCTACTAATTTGTTCATCCAAAGAGTTCAAATATTAAATTAAAGCCAACATTTTCATCACGATGCTAAAAATATTGACATGTGACAGATGTCTTGATGTTTTTCTATTTTTGAGTGTTGTCAATCACCAAATAATATTGCGTTTTTTTACACTCTTTTAACTCGTAGCGTCTGCTTGCTTGCTTGTCTGCCGGAAAAACTTTGGATCAATTTTTAACCCTTTTCTCGTGATCCAATCGAGCTGAAACTTTGCAGGCAGACTCATAGCGGTGATAAAAATGATCTAACAAATTTTCGTTTCAAAAAATTTAATAATTATAGTATAATTTTGGATTTTTTGAAATTTTAATGGTTTTTGCAAATTGGAATCAATACAATTGAGTAATGACCCCGACGCGTGCAGTAGGCACGAAACCTGATCAAATGAGAAAGGGAGTATAATAAAAACTCGGTTTTTATGGGTTAAATAATAGTTATAAATAAAAGTTGTTTTTAGAACAGGTCAGGATCTCTATTCTATACATACATTCCTATACATTCATAAAACAACATATTATTTTAAGTACATTATAAGTTGAGGAAGTTTAGGATTCTTAAAAAGTAGTTAATAATTTCTATAGTCGGGATCAAACCAACTGACGAATGTGATTGTAAAATGCAATTTTTATTGACAAAGTGTTTGCAGCATTGCGTATATCTACTGATATTATGATTTATGTAGAAGTTCGAAGGTCCAACGATAGAAGTTTTGTAATCTACCCATTTAATACAAACTGACCAACTTATCCAGTTGGCATAGGAGGCTTTAGATTAAATACATAAGAAATACAAAGGAAATCCTGGATTCTAAAGGCACTGGTTCGGGAAATTCACTGTCAAACTATTTCGAGCTGTTAGTAAGATTATGATCGCCAACATGATCGCTAATGTCCGAAAACCAGACAAGCACTAGAAGAATTTAAGAAATTTACGGTAATTTAATTTTGGACTAAACTTTGTACACATACAATTTTTTTAAAACAATGACAAAATAGACATGTATCTGGGATAAGTTTTATTCTGCGAAAACAAAGGATTGAGATTAAATATATTCATACATTTCATTATATGTACATCAAACACAACATTAAATACACACATACACATGATACGGGAATGTATTAAAACAAGGTTTTAAAAATAATAAATTATTTAGCCGATTTTTTTATTATACATAGTTGTTTTTATATAAACATAAATAGGTTGCAGAAATGTTATTTTGTGGCTTTGTAATCAGTGCAAATAATTCTGTTTCTTATAGCAGAAAATCATAGTCCAATTCACCACTGATCCTTCCTTCCATGTATCTAACGTGCGCATCGGTGTCCAGGTAATGTGCCTTCACCGCTGGCTCTCGTTTCATTTCTGTCATCCAGTGATCCTGAAAATAACAAATAATTTTTATAATTGAAATGTTGTGAGATTCTTAAATAACTTTGTGTTAGAGATGGTTTGGTTATGTGGAACATATGAGAGAGAAGGGTACATTAAGAAAAAGGCAAGTGTTGTTGGTAACATTCAAGGACCATGGAGCTTCCACGAAATGATCATTATCAAATCAACCAGATATTGGAGAGAAAAAAGATCAGATAAACAAGATATTGTTATGCGGCCCTAACCGATGAGCGTGCACAAAAGATGTATGAAAGAGGACAAGACAAGAATAGTGTGATAGGACAGCTTGATATTATCCGACAGCTTTAAAAAATTTACAATGCACTGTTTTACACACACTTTTTGTGACAACTTTTACTGGAGCTTTTAAATTTTTTTTCCATCTTAAACAAAATGCCTTTTTTAAAATTTGTACTAAACTAAAGAAAACAAGTATGTATTTATTATTTAAATTAAATTTAGCACAATACCTGCCACCCACCTATTAATCTGTTTTTATTGTAGCCTTGACCACAACCACATATCGTTATTTCAGCGGAATTTACCACATTGCAAAGTAACAATTATGATAAGTTTTAATGATAACAAAGATAACAAAAAATTAATTATAATTGAAACATAATTCAAATAATTATGAGCATTATCATATTATTTTTGATGATTAATATGTAGATGATGATATCTGATTGATTTAAGAACATAGCAACAGTTTATGTACATATTTATTTTAAAACATCAAGTATACTGATTTACTTACAATTGCTTTGAATTGGGATTTGTCCATGGTGAAACGTTCATCAAATTTTGACAACATGCCGAGTCTCTCAAACCATGGCCAAATCATGTAATCTACCATTCCGGGACTTTTGCCAGCTAAAAACTTTGTGGCGCGTCTAATCAATTCTGACTCTATATCTTCCAGACCTTGGAAGAAAGTTTTCGGGACCTCTTCATTAATTTCATTCTTGTTCAATAATACTTTGTAGAATGTGGAAGATACCTGTCGAAATTTATTTATTTATTTCTGTTCTGAGGAGGTTTTAAAAAGACTATTGTTTAATATTCTATTTTCCTTATAATACACATATACATATATAATTGTCCTTATAATATAACAAAAAATAATTGACAATACATTTACCTACATACATACCTACATACAGTACATTGAATAAAATTATTTATACTTTACTAGTAATTATTTATACCTACCCAGCATTCTGATTAAATAAAAAAAAATATTTTTAAGTATAAATCTTTATGAAAGATATGCATAACCGGGATTAACTTTGGTATGACCATCTCATACTTTGGTATGACCAACTAATACACTAAGAGATGTTTGGATGTAGGAGGTAATCTCCAAAACTACTCATCCGATTTCAAAAATTCTTTCACCAATATTTAGAATGGATTTTCGGGGTGGACATAGGCTATATATTATATTATATAATAAAAGGGCTTTTCATGGTGACCTATTTTATAACTAAAGTTGAGGAAAAAATGGTCGAGCGATGCATTTTTTACAAACGCTGCCTTAACGGTAAGAGATACTTAAATACTTTCTATAGAGAAGTTGTAAAACTCAAAAAGTTCTATTAAAAAGTCGGCGATGACATACACAAATTGATAAAATACGACTAAAAATCTACGCATGCGTAGCCTTGCGGGCACAGCTAGTATTTTATATGGAGCCAATTGTAGTACAAATGAGAGGAAAATATATTTTTTTACGTGAGTCATACAAAATCTCTTGGCAGTTGACCTATTTATATTATCTTTTCGATAAGATTGTGCATTTCAATGTATTGTCCATAAATTCCTAGATTATGGCGCAAACAGAATCAGGTAAATATATATATATATATATATAATTAAATTTTCCTATATATATTTATTAAACAGCTGCAACAAACTGTAGTATATACAGTAAAAGCTCGTTAATACAAACAACTATAATTCGAAATTCGGTATAATTCGAAAAATTTAATGATATTTTATCCCCCTCAAATGAATTTTCATACAAAATGCTTCCTATAATTCGAAAAAATGGCTAATTCCAAATACGAAAAAAATTTCAGTCAAAATTATGAAATTTGACACAAAAGTCATTTGTGTAAATGTTAACATTTTCTCACCATTTGCTGGTGTTTTTATACCTGCGCTGACGGAAATGACCGCTCACAGGCCTTTGATCATCTATATGACAGTAATAAAAGTCATAAAACATCCCCAACTGGCCGGTGGCCGCGCGCACAGGGTAAGGCTGTTTAAGGGTACGCGCGCACTAGCTGCGGCATAATGTCGCACCGCAGTGTTGTAACAAAGGCTTTTGAATCGTAGTGCGCGCACTTAGCGGCAAAATAACGCAGCGGCGAAAAATCGGTGAAATGTTACAACTCTCTTGCGGCGCGGCGGTCAGCGGCAAAAAAACGCATCTTTTTAAAGTCATGACCGCGCGCGCTACGCGCTGTTTCGCTGTACCATATATTTTATGTGAAAGAACAATGGGCTACAAGCAATAATTCTGCTGATCTAGATGAAGATTTTAATATTGAAATGCTAATTACGAAAGTTGAAAGAAGACCACCATTGTATGATATCACTTCAAAAGAATATAGTGATAGAAACATTAAACATTTCTGAATGGAGTATTTTTATATGTGATAGAAGGTCCAACTAGTTTTAAAAGTTCATAAAAACATTCTTTATTCATTCGATAATATTGGAAGAATTTTTCGTTAAGTTCACCAAATATTTTAAAGAACTGCCCGTAAATGATCAGCGGCATTATGCCGTAGTGCGCGTGCCTGCTGTTTTCGCCGCGCGTCAAAATGTCGCAGGTTTTTTCTAGTGCGCGCGTACCCTTATGACTGCTGTTTTATGATATCCCGCCAAAAGACGAGATTAGTTGAAGTTTTGTCGCCAGTTTTGGAGTTTTAAATTGTTACATCTTTGTGTTTTATTAAGATATATCGCGTGAAAACATTATGTCATTGACTTTTTTTTGTGCTTTTATCTGTGATTTCCGTGAAAACTTTCGATATTTTAGTCTCTTCATTTTACGATTTTAATATATTTTTTGTTATTTGATAAGTGTGAAGAATATTAAACATTTTATTACGTTCACGTGTTAGATTTTAGTTATTTTCGCATTTTATTTTGACTAGTGTTTCGTTTCAAATTAAAATGGCGTCAGTTCGCAGCGCGTACGAAACTTTAACTATTTCTATGAAAATGGATTTGATTTAAAGACGTGGACAGAAAAATTGAGAAATAAGGGCAAGATTGCGTAAAATATGGTATTGCCAATTCGACTGTTTCAACAATTCTAAAAAATCGCGCCAAAATTGAAAAGCGCAGTGAAGTGATGTACAATATTTGCTGTTTTCATTTTTTCTGTTTTAAAATTGAATTGATGTCTCAAGATCACATATCAAAGTAAATTATTTTAATTTTATTGAAACAACTGACAAAAATGAATGCAATATTGGCCAAATAAATGTGTTTAAAAATACATGTTAAAAAATGCATTTGTTTGTACACTTGGAAATGTTTAGAAAGTGTGTTGATGGTTTAAAAACTTCCTACTAATTCTACTTCCCTAATTCGAAATTCGAATTTTTTTGTTGAATTTCGGTCCCCTGAATTTCGTATTAAAGAGCTTTTACTGTATATTTATAAAATTTTTCTTACACAAATGTATTTATATTTTATGAAAATAATTATTTCAGAACTTTTAAAAACAATTCTTTTTGCTTGAGATTTAAAAAAACTGTAGTATATATATTTATAAAATTTTTCTTATACAAATGTATTTATATTTTACGAAAATAATTATTTCAGAACTTTTAAAAACAATTCTTTTTGCTTGAGATTTAAAAAAAATGTGGTATTTTTGATGTGTAAAATCTTCTGCCCTCTTATAAAAATTTTGTACTAAATTCACAAAAATATGACCAAACAAGTACCAAGTATCATTCTCGTTACCATGGTGAGTACATAATTTATTCAGTATTTTATTTATAAACATCAAACTTACGTTTTAACACTTTTTAGAAATACACATACTTAACCGAAAAGTCACAACACTCAAGAAAATTAAAATTTATCCTTTCACATCCGAGTGTAATACATACAAGTGATGATCACATACAACCATTTGAGTGCCAATTGTGACATATAGATGCAATTGTGCCCGCTTGTTTATTGAAAATACTTCAATATTTTAAAATTATCTTAATTAAATTTACCCTGTTGAAGTTTTCAACAATTATTTTGTCTTGAGCCTTTCTTAATGGATCCTGGGAAACCAATCTGGGTAGAACATGTTTGTCATCAATATATTCGGCTGTAATCAAACTCTCATAAAGAACTACATTTTTGGATACCTCAATGGCAGGAACTTTACCTGAAAGAAAAACATAAGATGAAGTGTTTGTTACCTTTTGCATTCCCATAATGTATTTGAAATGTTCAGATATTTCAAGTTGATGAAGGAAGGTGTACATACAAGATTAATGAGAAGTAAAGAGGTTTTTAACATTTAAATATCTCATGTTATGATATTAATGTCAATGAGAGGTTAAACAATTTGTTGTAAGCAATAATTACTAATATGGATTACCCATATATTATACAGTGGAACTTTAAGTTGTGAGTAATTCGAGTTAGAAACAAATTCTCCATCGAAAAAATGCCTCGATTTGCGAACAGAATTTTGGTTTATGAACAGGCAGTCACATGCTCCAAGAACTGAGATCTCTATTCGCCGCTGTTGAAGGCAGGAAACAAGAGGGCGTTAGTTTCGCGGTAACGTTCACTACAGTTTGAGTATGTTTTTATATATTCAATGATAATGACATTATAAAATGTTGAGATATAATCCTGATGAGCTTTAAGCACCTAATATTTTCAAGGAAAGAGAGTCCACTTCCAAACAATAACACTTTTTTCCTTTGTTAGATCAGTTGAAGTTTATTTTTATGCTTATTCTTTTTGTTTAATCACTTACAATTTCTTTTTTGTTAAGATAATAAATTTTCATTTTACAACAAATTGGTAAATATATAAAAGTTGAATATTTATTTATACACATATATAAAAGGAAAACTGAGGTGCCAATTGTTTTTAAAAACTTATTTCCAATAAGATGTAGGATTCGTAGATTCCAGAAATTTCCTTGAATAGTGACAGGTTTTTGTATTTACCTCAAAAACACCTCGGTGGGATATTGGTACCTTTGCTTTTATACCTCCCCAAATTTGTTACCAGATGTGACACACAGTGTCGCCACTATGCGAGAAATGGAGCAGTCTTGTCCTGGGATAAAATTTTTTCATTAATGTTATATTTACCATGAGGGCTCTTTGATGTCAACCATTCTGGTTTTTCAGTAAGATTGATGTTGACTACTTCGTGAGGCACCTTCTTAGCGGTTAATATCAGATGTGTGCGTTGAGCATATGGACAGAACCGCATACTATAGATACGAAGTTTGCCAGTAAATGTCGGCAACTCAGAACCTGTAAAAGTAAATATAGTTACAGTAAACATAGTTGTCTGCGTTACAGATTTAGTAGAAAATGAGTTTGTGAGGGGAGGGGTACCATTGTTTTGCAAAGTCTACAAAGAATAACGATGTTTCCATTTTGATCCAGGCAGGAGGTGGATGAGATTTCCCGGAGAGTGGTGTACATTCAATTTATACTTAGATATATATATATATATGTACATATGTAAATGTATATTTATTAGAATTACTGACATTTCCTTGGCTTTACCCAACCGAGTTTCTCCAGGGTATGCTTGGCTACAATAGTTTAGAGACTAGAAGGAATGTGTATTTGATTACACATTTTTATCGATTGTTGCGCGGTATGATCGACAATACTGAAATTGTGCAGAGCATTGGTTTGTATGTTCCTGATAATTACCTTAGACATTGTCAGCATAGATTGTTTCACATTCCAATATACAGGACCAACCTGCCGATGGTTATGCCTGTTGGAAAAGCTACAGCTATGCTGAATAAGATCGCTTTGGATATTGATATATTCCATGTGTCTGAGGGGATTTTCCGAAGCAGGATTCTCCTACACCTCTGACCAGATTGTACAGGTCACTTTTAATTGGTTAATAATAAATTGTTATTTTAATATACAATATGTATATGTGTGTGTATATATGTATGTATATGTGTATGTATGTATATATATGTGTATATGTATATTTTTAGATATAAATTCACAATATGTATGCATTAAACATAAAGTTTGTAATGTACATATTATGTAATAAATAAAAATTGAATTTCGATAAATAATACTTAATTTTGCAAGGAAAATTATTGAATGGTATTACTTTTAATTTATAAAAGGAAGGGAGGGGGAATGGTTTCATATTTAAAGATCCTGTAGATGGAAATTGAAAAATTTACTTTGAAGAAGATTACATTTATATTATGGGGAGGGAGTTGAGTAATCAGGGAAAGCGGAGATGGTGTATATTTTTTCTACAGGGTCCTAAAGGGTATCTATGGAAAGTAAATTGATGGCTTTCTATTTAATTAATAAAAAGGTTTTGGTTAAGATTTGTGAAACAGTGTAGATTTGTGTAGATAATATATATTGTGGAGAGGGTGGGGTAAAGGAGAGGAGGGGTGATGAAGCCTATACTTTCTGCGGGATCCTAAATAATAAGTATGCAAAATTTGATCCAGATATGTCAAAAGGTGTAGATTTGTTTCTTCACATACTAGCTGTCTACGTCTGACATTTCCCAGGATTCAGAATCAGTTGTTATGTATTTAAAATAGGGAGAAGGAATGTTGGTTTGTTATAACAAAGCATTTTTAATACAAAATTTGTTCCAGGCAAGAGTGTGACATATTTATGAGGGGGGAGTGAAAGCATTTTTCCCAGATTCCTAGAGTACGTCTAGGGAAAATTTAGAATTTTGACATTATACCTTCTAATCAATCTCCACCCCACACCCTCACCACAAATAAGGCCGCGCCCCATCCGACATTATTTCTTACATTTTTAATTTATGGAACAGTTAATGTGCATGAATATTACTATGCGGTATTCTGATAAAGAAGTTCAGGTAAGTATTAAATTAAACAAATACTTGTCTAAAACTTCTCACTTTGATATAATTTTAAATTGTTAAATTCAACCAACAGATGTCATTTGCTTTAAAACAGGCACCTGTTTAACACCTATGACTCCTGCGTTATTATTAATTAATTAATTAATAATAGAAAAATGTTTATGTATAATATCTGTATTATATTATAATTTTAAATAATTAATTTACCTTTTCCTAAATGACGTGCACTCATTTTGAAAATGCTAATCGACTTCGTCAAAAGTACGTTCAAGACTGTTAAGGATAAACCACTATCACCACAGTATCAGGGTCACCATAAAATGGTGTACTTATATTTATTTATTCACAAGTAAACTTCTTATCAGTTTGATTGCTAGAACAGTAATTTTTTTGTTTATCAGTAATTCCTTACAGTTTTTTATTATTACATTAATATTTACTAAAAATGTACATTATATGTAGGTATACGTTATAGGTATATATTTTCGGAAAGGATTTAAAAAAAATGTGTATAAAAACACCATTTGTATAAATTTGTTATCTATTTCAGGGTTTAGTGTAGGAGAATAAAAATAAAAGGAAAATTCTGATAAAGGTCGTAGGACTCATTTGCAAAAAAATATTTGCTTCGAGCGCTCTATATAAGCTCTCTGAAATCATGAAGTTAATTAATATCCAAGGACTTGTTCCACAGTGCTGATAATGACTTGAATTAGATGAACCGGGGTACAAACCTGGAACTTATCCAATCCAAAGAACTGTGTTAAATCAATTTTGCTATGTTATCTATGTACGATTAAGAAATTTTTTAAACTAATACATACCAAACATTTTTTATCTATCTAAAGTCCGGTCGCCGAAAAGAGAGATTTTCGTACATTAACCCTATGCTACGTATCCTTGTCGCATGCGTACAATTATGTTGCAATTATGTCACGCTCGCTTGCTGTGCCTGTGCAAAGGTGACAGCAACATAATTGTATGCGTGCGACAAGGGTACGTAGCGCAGCATCAATGTACGAAAATCTCTTTTTTCAGCGACCGGGCTTTATTATCATTCTATTTGATTTAAAATGTCATAGAACAATGTTATAAAAAATGATTGGTACTTCTACCAAAAAATCATGATGGCTAGTTATAGTTATATCATGATCATTTGAATATTTTACAATATATTAAGACAAATAATACTAATATTAGTATAGTCATCTACAATTTTATACTTATTTTAAATTATATATATATATTTTTTGATTATTTTATTTTCTCATTTTGTTTCACTTACATGGTGCCATAACCCTGAATAACAAATCTACTTTGCTTTATGGAGGGGCCACTCTTATCTTTGGGTGGGGTGATAATCTTTCTTGATTGTGGCTGCGGTATAAAAAGTGTTTACATATTTGGAAATTTATTATCAGTAGATCCAAAGTACTGTGTTTAATGTTTTCTGCATTAAATTAAATGTAAAAATTACTGATACATGTCAACAGAGACTAATTTATATATACACACATACACATACGAGGGGGCACCCAAAGAAGTAGAATTAATGTTTTGAAGATCAATTTATTTCATTATTTTACAAAGAACCTTTGATCGCCTTTAAGGTGGCACATTCACTGCAAATGCATATTTCAGCGTTTTTTTATGAAAATGTGGGTTTATATTAGATGGCCAATTTTCTATTCCATTGTTGGAATCATTTTATAAATTCGTCTTCTGTGATGCTTAACAGCGCATCTGTAATTTTTTCTTCACCTCAGCCATGTCAGCAAAACACTTTCCTTTCATGTGTCTTTTCATTCAAGGGAATAAAAAGAAGTTGCAGGGGGCTAGATTGGGTGAATAGAGGGGGGTGGGGTCATGCTATATTTGAACAAAAATTTGTGCACAGAGAGGGCTGTGTGAGCAGCGTCGTTGTCATGGTGGGAGAACCTGCCATCCAACTGCCACAAATCAGGCTTTTTCCGCCGCAAACTGCTTTCAAAACTTCTAGATAGAAAGTCTGGTTGATTTTCTGACCCGGGAGAACAATCACTGAATGAACCACTCCTCTCACATCGAAAAACAAATCAGCATTGTCTTGATGTTTGAACTCACCTAAAAAGCTTTTTTGGAGTCTTCCTTTGGCTTGATTGTTGCTTCGTTTCATATTCATATCCGTAGCACAATGATTCATCACTTGAGATGACCTTGGAAAAAAGTTTGGGTCATTTCCGAAGTGTTCCTTCAAAGCAGAATATGCTTCCAAGCGACTTTGTTTTTGCAGTGCAGTAAGTCGAGGAATAAATTAAGCAGTCACTCTTCTTATCCCCAAAACTTCACTTAAAATTCACTGTATGAACCCAAGTAACTCCAAATAGCTCCACAACTTCTTCGATGGTACATCGTCGGTCTTCCAGGATATTTTGGTGAATTAATAAGATACTACTGTACACATTGTAAATGTTTTCATATCTTTTTGTTATACAAAATATAAAGTTGTCATCGTTTTATCAATATTTGCAATAGAAAGAATCACACAATACAAGTATGTATAGGCTTTTCCATTTAAGAAAGACAATCAAATTAGTATGTGTAAGGCCCGGTTGTTTCAATTTGGATTAAATTTTTTTTAGTTTAAAGCATAGATTTTTACGGAAACGGATCGTTTGATAGGTGAAGAACACAAAAATCTATGCTTTAAACAAACTTTTATTTTAATCGAACTTGAAACAACCGGCCTTAAGCTGTGTGTACAACGCACATTGTTTCATTGCGTTAGTGTTTATTTTATGATGATTTAGGGCCTCCAGCGTTACATATTTTGTAGGGACTAAAGATGTTTCCAAACTTTTCTACATAAGTAATACACGCTTACATGTACGACACTATATTTTCACAATTTTACATGCTACCAGTAGATAGTTTTTCATATACTTACTACATGCTATAATTTCCCCATTTTTAAATTGTGATGTCCTAATAGAAAAATTGCATAAGTGTCTTATATTTACACATTCAATTCTTTCTTTCAATTTCATTGTAAGTAATTGGTTCATTCAATCACGTCACTGGCCATGATTGAATGAGCCAAGGCTGACTACTCTGGGAGCATAGGTTTCTTATTTATTTTCACTGTGGGTATTTTGCTAAGACTTACTTATTTGCGCAAATGTCACTTAATCCATATGCATCGATTTTCTTATAATAGATTAAAATTAAATGAAATTTTTAAAGGCTAACCTTGGCCATTATTTGCCACGAAGCATTCGCTGCTTACCCAAAGCAATCGGGGATTATATTTTGCCAGTTGTAATATTGCATTTTTAGAACACATATATATTTAAAAAATTGTGATTTTACATTTTGGTGTTTACTGGTATAAACACCAACACATCGAAAGAATGTGCCTCGTACACACGGCTTACACATACTAAATAATTTGATTCTTTCGTATATGAAAAGAGTAATGGCAAATACTTGAGTGCATGGGTGAACGAAAAATGTGATCCCTCAAGAAGTAAGAGCTCAAATAGAGATGGCAAGAAGTGCATCTCTCTGATCTATGCCTGCAGCTAAGAATGTATATGGTTTGATGTTATATTTTCGCCATTCTCTTATATGGGGTAGAGCAGCGGTACTCAACCTTTTTTCTTCGGGCCACATACATATGTTTGCCAAGTTACGCGGGCCGCAACATTATACTGATATGATACAACATTATACAGCTCATTTCCCTACATGAAATTTATTTTCGTCATATTTGTATACTCAAAATACAATAATGAACAAAATAAAACTCAAAAATAACATATATCCAAGCGTTTATTTTAGTTTAAAACAATCGATTAATAATACGAAAATATGATTTATGAATAGGTATGGATTTTAACACCTTATTAACAGCAGTAACGGCGAACGAAATTGTAAAAGGAAAAAACATCCAGAGTTGCGTAGACCACATTGTAGCGGGAAACCGATGGCACGATGCATTACAAATATAATACCAGTTTGTATCAAGATTTCGACATACTCAAAATACTGTGTTAATTATTTGAACGATAAAAAAAGTAGGAATAATATTTATAGATTTCAAAAAAGCATCTGACACTCGAACACAAGATTTTATTAACAGTAATGGATAAATGTGGAGTACGAGAATTACTAAAAAAATGGCTAAAAAATTACATGACATACACAAATTTACACTCTGAGGTTGAAAGTATTTATGGTTGAAATTACAAATTCGTTCTTAAATAATAGAAATCGCCGGTTTTAAAATGACAGAAGCTTGTCTTTTTGTTCGCGCGTATTTCAAGGTATTCAAAAATTAAATCTTCGATATTTTTGAATCATGTTCCTGATAATGAATGTGTTTCGGGCAGCACATAAAAGCTTGGCGGGCTGCATGCGGCCCGCAGGTTGAGTATGGCTGGGGTAGAAGCATGGACACTAAACCAAGAACTAATCCGTAAAGTCGAGTCCTTTGAGATGTGTCTGTAGAGGCATACTGAAAGTTTTCTGGATGGATAGAGTTACAAATGTTGAAGTCTTCCAGTCCATCAAGATAAGAAAGCTGGAGTATCTCGGATATATTATGAGAGGATCAAAATATAATCTTAACCAACTCATCATTCAAGAGAAATAAGAGAAAAGGAAGCGCAAAAAGATGCCTCATCTCATGGCTGCATAACTTGAGGGACTAATACCAGCGTAACCCGATTGAGTTACGTGCGGTGGTGAATAGTCATGGTCGCCGGCTTCCGATTTTTAATCAATTTTGCATAAGTGCCAATACCATATGTTGTGAGGCACATGCCTTTTGGTTTCCTATCTTAGGTTAGGTGGGCTCTGATGAATTGTTACGAGTTATGGCACTGGATACAGCCCCGAACAGAAAAATGTGGAGGCAGATCAGCTGACCCAAGTGAACGAATTAAGGTGGGGACAAAAAAAAAAAACATACTGGCCCCTTAGGCAATTTTGCTGGATTATTATAAGAAAATTGTGAAATTATAGTGTTGTACACGTAAGCGTGTAATACTTTTGTAGAAAATTTTTAAATGTAATGCTGGAGGCTTTAAATCGTCATTATCATCATAACTGATTGTTCTACAACCACTGATTTATGATTATTCACAGGTGATTTGTATTTATTCCGTTGTGTGATGAGTAACAGCATTCCGAGCGTGTAGATGTTCAGGTAATCACGCTTCTAAGGTAACACAATCAATAGACAATTTTGCTAAAATGAAATAAAAGTATTTTTATATAAAAGAATATATATTTATTTCTTATAACAATAAAAAATATACATATTTGAGAATGTGTAAACAAGAGTAAGGTGTAGAAATATTCTTTGTGATCAGTTGCACAATAAAACTATAGCTTGCGTAACTTGGTTACATTAAACACGAAGGGCAATACCGTAAGAGATAACATCTTTATAAAAGAAAATCATAGTCATTTTTTCCGTTGAGTCTTCCTTCGATAAATGTGTAGTGTTTGTCAGTATCCAAGTAATGCGCCTTCACTGCAGGATCTCGTTTCATCTCTTCCAACCAGTCGTACTGAAAATTAACATTACAATTAATTAATTTGTGCACGGACAATTAATTGTATGGACAAACCAAAGGGACGTAGGATTGATGAGTGTTTTGATGATGTCCCGACTCCTGTATGCAGATGACACAGTGTTAATAACTGATCTGCAGAAACTATATATTATATAAGAAATGTCATGTAACAGTACTTATTATGGTGTTATAAAGGTATGAAAAATATGTAAAAGAATATGATAAACTAACTAAAATATTCACTTTTCAAACAAAGAAAATGTCTTGTGACATTATGTAACTGCGAATGTAAATAAATCAAGTGCTACGTAACTTGGGGTGTTTTCCAATGATGTACAATGTCTGCAAATCAGCATGGATTATAGTTGATTTATGTATATTGAAAATCTCATTTAAGGCAGTCGCAATTTTTGATATGTATCAAAACTGTTTTAATTCGTTGTTTCTCTTTTTATTTATATTTTTTAATTTATTTATTAGAGACACTAACAGGATAATAGGTACATGATACTCTGATAATAAACATTATAGTGAAGACTATGCCCATTATCCCAATTACAAGTGTCTTCGGTACGCTCTAGTAACATGTATTTTTGCAATTAATTATATTTTACATGTACATTTATGTGTATTGTATATTTTGTGTTTGAATGTAGTGCGATTAGTATTTAATGAATGATTGATTTAATGGATCTATAGGTTCATGTCATTGTTTAGAAAATGGATGTTGTGTATGAATGAGTTTTTGAACGAAGATAAGGTATCTGCAAGAATATCAGCATCAATGTTAGGGTCAGCACAATACAAATTATATGTGCGACACAACCTTGTGATGGGAGAAAAGTAACCAACATTATTAGTGTGCTGGCTTATTCTGAAGAACTCCGGGTTTCTTATACGGGGTTTAAGATGCAAATTTATATCAGATAGAGAGAGAGAATCAAAAGCTCCAATGAGAATCTTGTGTAGCACAACGAGATCGGATATTTTCCGTCGGGACTCAAGTTTCGACATTTAAGTGTCGGTAACGGCTTACCCTGTCCACAATCCAAGAGAGATATACATCACCTATCCACCTTTACATCTATCCTGTGGCATATAAATATAAAGTTATCAAAACCTGATGCCTGATGGGAAAATTAGTTTAGAGATGTGGAAAAATCGATTACTTCCGAAAAAAAAGGATTGTTCGAGATCTAAGTAAATTACTTTTCCTGTTAAGGATATATCATAGAATCAGTTTATCAATAAAAATTCTGTGGTATCCTACATAATATTGTACATTTCGACACTACAATGTCAAAAAAATTTAATAAAATCGATTTTGATGGCAAATGTCAAAAATGCACACCGGCTTACAAGATTGTTGATTGCCAAGTTTATAAAACGGGTCCTCAGTGACCTCACGGTAAATAAGAAATGCTTAAAACTAAAATTAATGAAATTCTGTCTTAGTGTAGTTACTAGGGACAGAGATTTAGATTGAGATTTAAATATATCAAGTGGAAAATGACAAGGGAAATAAAGTGCTGCTTTAAATGATGCTCTGAATGCAATTATCCCCAACAGGGATTTGTAACACGAAGAAAGACTTGTGACTTTTAGAGCCAACAATTCGACAACAACTCGAAGCTTGGATCGGTAAACAGAGAACAGATGTTGACTGAATGGAGTGAAAATGCAGTCACTCAGGGGCGTATGTAAAAAAATCTATGTAAGATGCACTGACAAATTAATACATTCAGCGTGAACTTACGTCTGTTTGTAGCATGGTCAGATTGGGGAAAGCATTGCGGAGATGGTTTTGTCATGTGGAACATACAAGGGTGCGGAGGGCAGGTAAGTAACGTATATGAGGTGCATGCTGCTAGGACATGAATTTTGCATAAATATTTGTTTAGGAAAAATTGTGAATTACATTAAATCTGACACAATATGAGGTGGATGTTTAATTTTATAGTATATCTAGTAAAGCACAGCTTATTTCATAGTACACCATTGTGAGGCAACAGGAGTAAAGAGCGTCCACAAAATACTGGGTACGGTCAGATAAATCAGATATTGAAGAACTGCCTTGTGAAAAGCTTTAACAACCGAAGAGTGTGCAGGAGAAGATGTATGAAAATGGATGAGTGAAGAGTGGTGTGCCGGAATAGAAGAGTGTGACATTCTGTCTTTTCTGTCTACCGCTGCAATTAATTTCCATAATTTAATTGAAAGTTTTATTTACAATGATTTTTAAATAATCAACCTGCGTGGCACTCAAATGTGGCTAACTTCAAGTAAAGTGCGGCAATATAATTTTATCAGTGTTTATTTGTGTATAACTGTGTTTATGAGTGTTGACAAAATATCATGATTTGAAAATATGTAAATCGATTTATTATTTCTGTCTAATAATGTTTGAAGTTGTAGATACCATTTAAACATTAATTAACTAACTAACCATTATGTCATTTCATAGAGGGGTGAGTAGAGAGAACATAATTCTACACTTTTCTGTTTTGGAACACCAATTTCGCCTCATCCACTTTCATACATTTTCTTCGATTGTTGAAGCTTCTAACAGAGCCATCCACCAATATTTGATTTATCTGGTCATGCCAGTTCTTCCGCAGACGCCCTTTGTTTCCGTTGCCTTCAACATTTGCCTCACAAATTATTTATATAAATCCTCTCCCTGCTCATCCGTTACACGTGGCCAAAATCAGCTATTCCTTTCTTTATTCTATTAAAATACTTACAAGAACCTTAAACCGGGATTTGTCCAAAGCGAAGCGTTCGTCAAACTTTGTCAGCATGCCGAATCTCTCGAACCAGGGCCAGATCATATAATCTACCATCCCAGGATTTTTACCAGCCAAGAACTTTGTGGCCCGCTTGACCAATTCCGACTGAATGACTTCCAGACCGCCGAAGAATGTGGAAAAGGTTGTTTCATCGACAGCATCCTTCTGCAGCAGTGCTTTGTAGTAACTTGTCGATACCTGCAAACGTCAACATTTGATTGGTTCAACTGTGACAACATTCAGCCGCCAAAATAAAAGCATAATCATGCTTAGATAGCTTATTACAACATTAGCTTAGAACATTTATCGCTGTTTTTAAAACAGAAATTTAATATTACATTGAACATCAATAAACACTAGAGTGCGACCAGTATAAATTGGCATGCGAGGGAGGGCGTCCCTGTCGCGAAACAGAAGTTGCCAGGGTGTAAATTTATTACACAATACTTAATATACAAAGTGTCCGGTGACTGGTGTCAGACTTTAAAACTACATTGGCAATTGTTCTTGCACCACCTGAAAGGGGTTGCAAGACTGTTTTGGACATAATTCAGTGTATATTGGAAATCAAGATGTCACAGCTCACGGGCAAATACGAGATTGAACTGAATGACAGGGCGAGGGGTTACCGCCGGGGCGGGTTTTAGTTCCAAAGTCGCCGCACGCCAATTCACATTGGGCAAGCTCTAAATGAACCATGTTAACGATCAAAATAAATACAAACGTGACACTTTATTGGTTACGATCTTTAAGAATCGTCAAACCATTTCCATTTCAATCAACGTATACATTAATCACTTTATATTTTTCATTTGTACGCAGTCAACTGGATCAGTAGTCTGGAACACTCATTATTCTACATACAGTGAGTGACTTGAAAATATCCAACACAAATTTTTCAATATTTTAAATTTCCGTTCCCGTTTAGAATTCAACTCATACACAGAAAGCGAGTGTTACCATAAAATCCCTCCTCTATCATATCGAAGATGCATACAAGATCTGTGTTATCTTTATAAAATCTTGAATAACTTGGTTGACTCACCCTATTAGAGCAAATAGGTTTAAGTTGTCCTACATACTCAACGCGTTCAAATAATTTATTTTACGCAAACTTTGGTAGGACTAACTACTTAAAAAACTGCTTTGTAATTCGTTGCACCTCAAAATACAATATGTTAAATTCTACAAATAATCTAGACATTTTTACTGACAATTTGATTTTATTTAAAATGAAACTCCGTAATCTCATTTATGACTATTAATTTGATACTTCTTTAATTGAATCCCATTCCCTCCCTCTCCCCACCCCTCCCATTTTATACAATATTTATTATTTATCACATATTCTTTATCATTGTTTTTTATTTAGTTTTTTTTTACCAGCTTCGAGGAAACTTTACTGGTCATACTCACAAATATTTTTGATATTATATAAAAAAAATAAATTAAAATTGTACTGTAAGTTTCCCAAATAAAATAAAATAAAAATAAATAAAGAATAAAAAAGAAAAAATGTGTGTTTCAGATACAAGTATCATTATAATTTACCCCACTGAAATTTTCAACAATGATTTTATCTTGAGCCTTCCTCAGTGGATCCTGCGATGCCAGTTTGGGAAGTTGGTACTTATCGTCAATGTATTCAGCTGTAATCAAGCTCTCATAGAGGCAAAGATCTTCCTCTATCTCAATGGCGGGAACTTTGCCTGAAAAACGAAATTGTATGTTTAGACCAAATATGAAGTCTACCCAGAAAGTAAGAGTACTGTTGCCTTTTTGGGCTGTGGGATTTTTTTTCAAAATTAGATGATAGTGGGGGTTCTCTTGAACACAACAAGGTCAGGCGAAGCTCGGTAGTACGGAAACTGACTTTGTATTGTTCATTTTTGTGATATATGTCTATTATAACTCCCGCTAAGTGTGAGGTGCGAGCAGTCATCCGGTTTCCAAAAATTGAGTACCTACTATTACTTTCTGAAATGCCACATAGCAAGAACTCTTTGAAATATATTTCAAATACATATTACCAGAATGTGTGAGGAAGCAAAAAATATGTAGATGTCTATATATAGAATCTATAGAAATAAAAATATATAGAATCTCTCTTAATAATATGTATGTAAAAAAATAAAAGATTATTAACCCTTGGTATGCCGGAACGCGGATCCGCGCTACCTCCGTAAACTGCCAGAACGCAGATTCGCGTTTCTACACCCGAGTGCATTTTTTTCCATTTATCTGTTATAGTATTACGGAATAAAGTTCAAAATCCCTTTGCGTGTATTCTTATTGAATGAATGAAGGTTCTCAACCATAATATATAAGGCATTACATAAGTCTTATGTAATGCCTTATATATTATGAAAGGTACACATTAGTTTCAGATTAGATAAAGGTGATAAGTACATTGGCCAAAATAAATTATGAAACTTAAAAAATGCTTATATTTGATACGTTTTCGTACAATGAATGTATATATTAGTTTAATATGTACCTACACATTTTTTATCAATATTTTAATAAAAAAATATTTTTGCCTCAAAGTGACTTGAATGTTAGATAATGTAAGTATGATATTTATACACATTAAATGTTAAATAATGTAAGTATGATATTTATACACATTAAATGTTAAATAATGTAAGTATAATATTTATACACATTAAATAATATCCAAATATATTCAAAAATAATCAGTACACCTCATTTAAAGAAAACACATGATTTCATTAATTTTTGAAGCTGGCAATGTAAAACAAAGCACACATATGGAAATAAAAACACTTGTTTCTTAAGTTCTACATTATAAATTTTTAGTTTCGTCACCTCTGAAACAATTATTTTAGAAAACAAAGCATTTAATCTACATCTAGTACAATTATAATACAGATATTTTGTCTCTATAAACACTATTAAACATTGTCATAAAAAAGAATAATAGAGTAACTTTACTTGAAGACATACTATTTTTCATAAAAGGAAAACTATGAAAGTGCTAGTATTGCCAGCAATGTTTTGATGGGTAATTAATTTTATTAACTTTATTATAGTCTAGGAATTGACTCTAAAAGTGTTAGCAGACAATGTTTGGTGGAGAAAGTGCTGTTTTGAATTCAAAGATTATCACTTCAAGAATTAAGTGGTACAATTAAGATTTCTATTACAACAAAAACTAATTGATCTTTGAAATCTTTCAGCCATCATTGAGTTTCCATTGTTTTCATATATTATTTACCTAGAGGGCTCTTTGATGTCAACCATTCTGGTTTTTCACTGAGGTTGATGTTGACCACTTCATAAGGTATCTTCTTCGCATTCAACACCAGAATAGTGCGTTGAGCATACGGACAGAACCGCATACTGTAGACCCGGAGTTTGCCATTGAAAGGCGGCAGCTTGGATCCTGTCAAATTCAAATAAAACAACATTAAACAAATATACAGTAGGCATGTTTTACACAAACGTAATCGGCCCGATTCTGAAAATAACAATGTCTGGATCTTTAAGATCTTTATCCCAACACTTAATAGACGATAATAAAAATTAAAAAAGTGCAGAGCGGATTTTGTAATTCTACGGCTCAAATACACTATATTAAAAGATGATATAAGAAAGATTGTTTCTTACAATCGTATTAATTTCTTCATCTTCAAATATTATGGCTAAACTTGTAATGACCGTGTTCGGCGTTACTGCGTATTCAAATCTTCCCATCTTGACATTTGACAGATAACAATTTACATCTTTCTCCCTCCCTCATAGAAACAAACACTGACGTAAAGCTATGTCTCGTTTATTTTTAATTTTTATTATCGTCTATTAAGTGTTGGGATAAAGATCTTAAAGATCCAGACGTATCTGTCAAAAAATGTCAAGGTGGGAAGATTTGAATACGCAGTAACGCCGAACGCGGTCATTACAAGTTTAGCCATGATATTTCATCCGGACGCTGTAGATGAAGAAATTAATACGATTGTAAGAAACAATCTTTCTTATATCATATTTTAATACAGTGTATTTGAGCTGTAGATTTACAAAGTCCGCTTTGGACATTTTTAATTTTTATTATCGCCTATTAAGTGTTGGGATAAAGATCTTAAAGATCCAGACATTGTTATTTTCAGAATACGGATGAATATTTGTTTATTTATATTTATTTAATATAAGGTACCTAATATACGTCTTACATATTAAATTGACATTTTTTTTTAGACTTTGTTATTCACATAGACTTCATCAGTGGAGAGAAGCTCTTCGAGTCTGATAAGGGAGCCTCAGTTCTTATTTTGTATATAGGTACATATTATGTGAATCATTTAATAATACAGGTTGTGATAGAAGATAATTAGATAATGAATAATATTTAAGTACTTTGAAAAAAAAGGTTTATATTAAAACGATTTATGAAGTTAAGTTGGATTTTAAGAAGGTTTTAATTTGTTAAATTTGTTCCACAAGGTTATTGATGTTGAAAGGCGTCTCGATAGGAAGATTGTTGTAGTAGTTAGTGGCTTTATAAATATAGTGGTTCTGCATTTGGGTTATTTTAAATTTAGGCATTATGATTTGGTTTCCATTTTTCCTAAATTTAAAGTATTCCAGGTTTTCTGTAAGATTTTTTCTTTACATATTTTTAATATGGAAACTTGCTTGAAAATATCATTCACGTTTGGTACTGGAAACAAATTGAAAAGATCATTTGCTGAAAAGGTGGATTTTTTTCAGTATTACTTTAATAATGATGTCGAATAAATTGTATTTTTTTTTATCATTAGTTAATTCTTAATTTTACAATAATTTAATTTAAAATCATCACTTTTATAGATTGCTTACTATACTATAGTAAACGATTAACTAACTCGATTTTAAATACAGTATAAGTACTAGAATTGTTAATAAATTAAACACTGATATATAAATTCAAACTGCTATTATTTATAAATGGATGAAAATTGTAAAAAAAAACTGAACCTGTTTGACGACATTTTGCGCAACTGATGATAAAGATATTTGGATAAAACAACATGATGCATTTTACCAAGGTCGGGGAAAAACTAATGCATACAACAAGCATGATGACAGATTTTGAAATAACATTCTATATTGTAGGTACACGTCTACTATTACCCAAAATAACATTATTTCAGTAATAAACTAAGTTTTTACGCAAATAATTGCATTTTCATCTACATATTTTTAATTTCCGCCAGCAGCTGTCATTTTGTCTACGCGGCGTCAAGCCTCAGTAAACATTGCATTGTGTCTACGGCAACGGTTCAAAGACAAGGTGATGGATACTGAGGCGTGACGTCATTCATTCTGACCGGTGTTTCAGTTAAAATGGCGATTTGCATAATTTTATACTTTTATTTTATTGAAAATCTTATTAATCTCAATGTGTATATTAAAAATGGATAATTTTTTAGAATCCTTTCAAAATATTTTCTTTTCTAAAATCACTTATTCTTTAATTCTTTAATACTGTCATCATGCCCACTGTAGAGGAATGAAAGAGGTAATCAACAACTTTATAGGAGTAATTACTGGCTGTATACTACTGGGAATGATACTAGAAAATAGGTACCTAAAACTAACCCATAAAAACCAAGTTTTTATTATACTCCCTTTCTCATTTACTAGTGGAAACTGCTTTGGCGCCTAACCTACACATTGGGCTTCGGTCGGGCGACGTTACAAAAGTGATTAATAAAAAATTTCCAAAAATTATATTATAATCAGGTTTAGCGTCTACCAGATGCGTCGCAGTCTCTTCATACAACTTACTAAATTGTATGAAAAAACCATTAAAAATTTCTAAAAATCAAAAATTATACTGTAATTATTTTTTTTTTTAACTAAAATTTGATAGATCTTCTTGATCGTCGCCAGGGGTCTGCTTGCAAAGTTTCAGCTCAATTGGATCACGGGAAAAGGGCTAAAAATCGATCCAAAGTTTTTTCATCAGACAAGCAAGCAATCAGACGCCACGAGTTAAAAGAAAGGGAGTAAAATGGGTGTTATTGCTTGTTGTACTAAAATCTATTTTAAACACTAAAAATTCTCTCTTTTGAGGTTTGAGGATAAGGCAAGATATCTATTTTATATATTGTGACACGAATAAAATTACTTTGTGTTGAAAAATGTCTAAACTAATTGAACACTACTAGCACTTATCTAATCTCTAATGCATGAATTTGATTTGTAATAAATTTTTAGTAGCGAATAAGCCGTGATGTATTTACGTAAAACTAAAATTTAATAGTTAGGTGTTGATAGCACCTTTTAATCTGTTGATAGTTTTGATGATTAGATAATTTTCAATCACGGATTTTAATTTACACAACAGTTACATTAAAAATTTTGAAATACAAAAATGTTGAGTTTTTTAGAGTACCGTTTTGAATTGTTTTATTTCATTTCACGTTACTTTGATAAATAAATTAAAATAACATTAACAAAATGCACTAGCATATCTGCATGATGTGGTTATTAAAATTATTATTAACTAGAGCTTGAAACTTGTCCTAGATTGGGCAGAACAGTTTTGTATGTGACATAATTTAAATAATTATCTACTTCTATTTCTAATTTAAAAAATTCTAAATATCTGTAGTATCATTTTTTTATTCAAGAAATGTATCAGGTGAATAATATATCAGCTATTATCATCATCTTCATCCCCTTCAGGGGGGCCCAAAGACTTGACAAGGTGTTTCCATATTCCCCTGTCTTGCGCTGCTTCTGCATGAGTCAATCAGTCTTGAACCATTCTGTTTTCATACATATTTTTCTGTTGCTCTCCCAGCTAAATTTGGGGGAACCCACCGGCCGTCTTCCTTCCGGGGTTACCAGGTTGGTATTCGTTCCTCTGACATTCTCAGCACGTGTTCAAGATACCTCATTCGTGATTTTTCTATGTGTAAGAGTAGGGGCTCCATGCCGAGTGGAGTAGAATTCTAATTTATTAATTAATATATCAAGTTTCTTTTAAAATTTCCCTGTGTTTGTCAACACAGAAAGATACTGGTATGGTGAGAATGTGGTACAAAATAATTGAAAACTTCATAAAATCACAGAATTTTTACCATTTAACTTGTATTTTACATTTACTAATATTATGAAAATAATTTTTATGTAAGAGCCAATTCTTTTTTTTTACAAAGATATTAAAATATATATTTATCCCACTAAATAATATTGCATTGGCATTAAAACATCATGCCTGTATTTTGTATGAAAAATTGAAAGATTTTTTAATAACTATTTGAAATAACAAATATTTTTTTATTGGTAAATAGGAAATTTTCTGTAAAACCATTTAGATATGTTTAGAAATAATAGATTTCCAAATTAAGTTGTAAAAATTGAATTTATATTTAATAATTAATAAAATTATATTAAGTTCAACATTTACATTATGGGGCATTATAGTTAATTTATCTTTACTTATTTATGAATCTTTAACATAATAAAAACTAGACGGTCGATAATAATTATGTATAGAAAAACCGGTTTAACTATATACGACATACACATAGTTTATGCACCTGCGTAGGTATCTAATACGAGTTCAGTTGTAAATTGCATTCTATATACGTATCTAAATTTCAACTGGATTCCAACTGTAATAATAATTGAAACTAAATATGAAAATATGTATTCAATATTGCGTTTGATAAAATAAATACAATACTTCATACATATATTACTTACATGGTAATCGTTATCGATTGTAATGTGTCAAAAACAGAACTTTCAAGTCATCGTTCAGAGATTAGTCTTGCATTATAAGTATACGTAATAAATGAAAAAATATTATTAAATAAAATACAGCATCTACCTTTTCCTAAATGATGGGCGCTCATTTTTTACAGATAATCTACTCAGACAGAAGCACGCACGAGAATTGATGAGAACGCCGGCGTTCGACTACCTTCTATATTCCGCGCGCTTGACACGACTCCAACAAATAGAATGCCGTTGAAGTTGAATGCCGTCGCCGGTAGGGATGGGCGTTGAATGGACGGACTAGTTGAAATCAACCGTTGACGTTGCATCGACGCGTCGACCGTTTACGTTTATCGCATGGACTAGTTGAATTCGTAGACGGTGGACAGCGGACGCCGTGGTCGGTGGACGATTCGAGATTAACGCAATGCAAAGCAACGAGCGAGAGCAAGACAAAATGTCTCCGTTTATTTTTCTCTCATCTCTCGCTGTCGACTTGTAGATGCCATAGACGTCATAGACGGCTGGACGGGTAATTTCATTTCAACTCTAAAGTACACCACCATAGAGTGCAGATCTGTGTACACAAACTATGACTAGAGATTTGAAATTTGAATACATGCGTAGCGCGAGATAGGCTTAATAAGCTATTATCTATTATTTTTTACTTGATTTTTTGTGATGTCACGTGCGACGATTCGGTGAATTCCCAATTTTACGCCGTATAAAATAAAACAATTCTGTTTAATTATTTTATTTTTTATTGAACTATTATTAATTAATAGGCCGGCTAGATATTTTTCTAAAATCAATATTTTATTCGATCGATCTCGACTTCTTATATATTTACCTGAAAAGGGATGCTAAAATTTAATTATTGTGTTATTTCCTTACTTTTCAACTTTAGCATATAAATGATAAACAAACTTGTAGGGAATAAAATTTTCTATACCTAACTATGGTCCTTATTCAGGAGTCCAACATTAATTATTGTATATGTAATATAATCTTGAATTTAGGTTTAATTAATTTTTATTATAAATTCCCTATTTTCAACTTTATAGATAAAAAAATAAGTCTATTATAATTTTGTTTACACCACTTTTTATTGGTTTTTTACATGTTTCGGGAACAATCTTCCTTTTCTCAAATTGAGCCTTAAACTAAAGTTGACAAATAATACAGATATATTTATTTATTAATAATGTCACCACAAAGTGAAAGTCTGACTTTGAAAGATGTATTCTTCAATAAATTTCTATGTAACATCTCAAATGTAAAGTATTTTTAAATTATGTATTTATTTATAAATTTATAGATAATAAATAAATGTAAAGTATTTTTTACCGCACCTCATAACTGGTGCCTTTATTATGCAAAATCATTGTTTCCTTCCATTTTATTTACTCACATTTTAATGCTTATACCCAATAGGGATGGGCGTTGAATGGACGGACTAGTTGAAATCAACCGTTGACGTTGCATCGACGCGTCGACCGTTTACGTTTATCGCATGGACTAGTTGAATTCGTAGACGGTGGACAGCGGACGCCGTGGTCGGTGGATGATTCGAGATTAACGCAATGCAAAGCAACGAGCGAGAGCAAGACAAAACGTCTCCGTTTATTTCTCTCTCATCTCTCGCCTCGACTTGTAGATGCCATAGACGTCATAGACGGCTCGACGGGTAATTTCATTTCAACTCTAAAGTACACTAACATAGAGTGCAGATCTGTGTACACGAACTATGACTAGAGATTTGAAATTTGAATACATGCGTAGCGCGAGATAGGCTTAATAAGCTATTATCTATTATTTTTTACTTGATTTTTTGTGATGTCACGTGCGACGATTCGGTGAATTCCCAATTTTACGCTGTATAAAATAAAACAATTCTGTTTAATTATTTTATTTTTTATTGAACTATTATTAATTAATAGGCCGGCTAGATATTTTTCTAAAATCAATATTTTATTCGATCGATCTCGACTTCTTATATCTACCTGAAAAGGGATGCTAAAATTTAATTATTGTGTTATTTCCTTACTTTTCAACTTTAGCATATAAATGATAAACAAACTTGTAGGGAATAAAATTTTCTATACCTAACTACGGTCCTTATTCAGGAGTCCAACATTAATTATTGTATATGTAACATAATCTTGAATTTAGGTTTAATTAATTTTTATTATAAATTCCCTATTTTCAACTATATAGATAAAAAAATAAATCTATTATAATTTTGTTTACACCACTTTTTATTGGTTTTTTACATGTTTCGGGAACAATGTTCCTTTTCTCAAATTGAGCCTTAAACTAAAGTTGACAAATAATACAGATATATTTATTTATTAATAATGTCACCACAAAGTGAAAGTCTGACTTTGAAAGATGTATTCTTCAATAAATTTCTAGATAACATATCAAATGTAAAGTATTTTAAATTATGTATTTATTTATAAATTTATAGATAATAAATAAATGTAAAGGTTTTTATCATTTTATTTAACTTGTATTGAAACGAATGAATTTTTCGTAATCGATTTGAGTTAGTGTAGTGATAGTCCAACGTTTTACAAAAAATAATACTCGTAATCAAGGCAGGAATATAGTCCCGCTAGGTTATTATTGTTTTCCAAATAACCCTGTACACATGTAATAATGTGTATCTAATATATTTTTTATACACACATTGCTTTGTACTTTATATTTTTAATTTTTATACTCATATTTTAATGCTTATACCCGATACTTTCACTGCTTATATATGTAGTTTATATTTATATTTTAATGCTTACACCTAATATAATGTTGTGTATACGTACTTCTTTCTTTATTATATATAGAAAGAAGTATATAAAACAATATGTAAAAGCCTATAATGTGCGTAAACAAATAAATAATAAAATATTTCTTTTTACATATAAGCACAAGTAGCGGTTTTACTTTCCCCGAAACTATATTCCTTCGAACTTCTGTAAATTTTAAAAATTAACGTAATAAAAATAACCAACGGTTGTGCCGTCGAGCAGCGTCGCCTCAAACCGTAGACAGTTGACTATCGTTCCGATGTTTAGATAAACGTCCGCGACGTCCGCGTAACGAAGTTGACGCGTCAACTAGTTGACAAATTCAACTTGTTGATCGTCTCGTCGATGGATGGACGTGGACGGTCTCGTTTCGTCGACGGTAAATACGTCGACGACCCATCCCTAATACCCAATACTTTCACTGCTTATATATGTAGTTTATATTTATATTTTACTGCTAACACCTGATATTGCTGTGTATACCTACTTCTTTCTTTGTTATATATAGAAAGAAGTATATAAAACAGTATGTAAAAGCCTATAATGTGCGTAAACAAATAAATAATAAAATATTTCTTTTTACAAATAAGCATAAGTAGCGGTTTTACTTTCCCCGAAACTATATTCCTTCGAACTTCTTTAAATTTTAAAAATTAACGTCATAAAAATAGCGGTTGAGCCGTCGAGAAGCGTCGCGTTGAACCGTAGACAGTTGACCATCGTCCCGATGTTTAGATAGAACGTCCGCGACGTCCGCGTAACGAAGTTGACGCGTCAACTAGTTGACGAATTCAACTAGTTGATCGTCTCGTCGATGGATGGACGTGGACGGTCTCGTTTCGTCGACGGTAAATACGTCGACGACCCATCCCTAGTCGCCGGGTACGGCGGGTACTGGGTAGTAGTGATGGGTCCGCTCTGTACTCACTACTACAATGTAGTACTACACTACATTGAAGTGCACACTTCCCATGTTTTGAAGTGTAGTGCACACTACAAACACCAAAGTTATTGAAAGTATAAACTTCAAATAGTACACTTCATTTCAAAGCGAACACTACAAAGTACATACACTTCAAAGTTATCGAAAGTATGAGAAACATACTTTAAATAGTGCATTTTTTACGTGAAATTTTTGTGAAGTTGACGTAGATATATGAAGAAATCTCTGGAAACTGTAACAACCCCCCTCCCCCATAGTTTGAAAAATTTTAGGATCGAATGAATAAATTTTTGGGATGTTGATGTAGCTAAACGAAGAAATCTTTGGAAACTGTAACAACCTCCCCCCCCATGGTTTGAAATTTTTTAGCTCGCCAAATTTTTATTTGGAAAAAAAATATTAACTCACTAGTACTACATTACTTTATTACTTCATTTCATTACACTTCACTACATTAATATTACAATTACTTCATTTCATTACTTCACTTCATTAATACTACAATTACTTCATTACATTACTTCACTTCATTAATACCACAATTACTTCATTACTTCACTTCATTTCGTAGTACTACAATTACTTCACTTCAAGTAGTTTTTACTACAATTGTAGTGTACACTTTGTAGTCTTCAAACTGGTGAACGTGTGTGTGTTGTAGTCTTCATTTTGAAATGTAGTTTTTCCCTTCGCTACTGGGTAGTGATGGGTCCGCTCTGCACTTACTACTACAATGTAGTACTACATTACATTGAAGTGTACACTTCACACCTTTTTAAGTGAAGTGTACACTACAAACTACACACACTTCAAAGTTATTTAAAAATATATACTTCATATCTTAGAGTATATACAAACAATAGAGACCATATTATTTCGAAAATTGTAAGAATTTTATTAAAGAGGCGTGTTTATTTGGTGAGACTGGACAATTCGTTTCTAACACGTGTTTGTAATTTCTTGCTAAAACAGGGCTACCACAAATGTACGATTCTTGGTGAATTCTCTTACAATGAAGCAGCAATAAATGAGAACGCCTTTTATATGTGGGTACATCTATTTATTTTAATATTTTATTACAATTTTGAATATCACCACAACAATAATTATATAAGGTACTGTAATAATAATAATTATAATCGATGATTATTTATAACATATCGTCTCTCAAACATAAACATTTTGATATCTGCATTTGTACAAATATTTAGAATATTACGTTATTTACATAATTATAAAACCATAAAATTTTAACACCATAAAGTACGTTAATGGAATTAATAATAAATATAAAATTATAATATAGTACGCTATTGATTTTTGAAGATAATTAATCTGTTGAAATGTTGCCTCACTCTGACGGTAGGTTATACTGCTGATTTGATCAGAAAGTGTAGCCTGACATCTAAATATTTAGAAGCAACTGTCTTAATTAGGTGAGCAGTATGGTTCTCCAGCGGTGACTGGTGTAGCATGTGAGAAAGTAATATATTAAAACAATCTACAGTTAGGAATATTTTTAAGACCCTGTTGACTAAATATTCTAATGAAAAGTGAGGATTCATTATTTTTCCTCCACTACAGTTAAGTGCTTCTCTAAAAACGCGTTCACTATGTGCCCAAATTAAAATAATGTCATCTGATGGATATACTAACCCCCCTCGATCTTTTTGTACAATTAATGAATTTTTCTTAAAGCCAATAAGGGCAGAAAGACAATTCTCACATTTAATTTTTTTACTTAGATGTCTGATAACAAAACTACAAATATAAATTATACAACTCTCCACATACTGGCTGCACATATAATATATTGATTCAGGAATATCGTCGAAAGGCAAAGTATTTTCGAAACTCAATTCGTCATCACGTACCTAATAATTTTAATTTGGAGGAGGAATAGTTTTTAATATTGACAGAATTCTTTGAACTACAGTTTAATATACTAATTTGATCTAAAGGTATTTACATTATCTTTGATTTCTGTGCGTATAATTAATTTCTAGTAAGCGGACTTAAATTGGCCAACGGTTGGGTTGATATTGTAACCCCCATGTGAGCGTATAGCTCCAAAAAATAATTCAATATGGTCTTGATTAAATTTTTACATCGTAAGATATTTTAACACTGGGGACTCTGACATTAAATACGTCTTAACTAATAATTGTAAAATTTGTATGCAAATTCAAAAACCCAAAAATCTCGTTTTTTTATTAGACTGAATAACTTTTACTCCATTTGGTAATTTTAAATTAGATAAATATACGCTAACATTACTCAGGTACGCAGAAAACTTTAAATGATTCCCCGAGAATACTGGCCTTTTCCATTCAGATGCTGAAGTATTACGGGAATTGAATATGTCAAATAGTTTGTTTATACACCCATGAAAAAAATTGTTGGAAAAAAACTATCGACGACTTGACTGTTGCAATGTTGCAACTTTTCTCTGCAATTTAACAATATTTTCATTTATCTGAAACAACAGTTTTTTAAAGTTAATTTTCTAGGCATATCGACGTCTGGTGCTGTCACACTGTTGATGTGAGTGTGTATTATGTATTTCAAAATAATTCATAAAAGTGAACGGAAAAAATAAAGAACTAAAATAACTATCATTATCAAATATTAATATAACGATTTTAGGTAAAACAAAATATAGACGGCTCCTACGTATGCTATCGTAACCCATAAATCGAAAATTTTCTTTTTTTTTATGTTTTTCGAATTTCTTATGTCTTTATTTCTAACAAAGAAATAAAAACATTTTGCAATTAATTACTTTTTTCGGACGTATTTTATAGGCAATGTATATTTACACCGGACGAAAATATACTACTTCATATACTAGGAGTTTCAGGATAAACATAAATAATTTTATAAATCCCATAAAAATTGGCGATTTGAGATATTTTTAATGTAAAGATAAACGAAAAACGAATGAACAGTACTCTATCAATAGCCAGTTCTGTTCTTGAATAAATCGTAGGAACGGCAAATTTTTTTACTCGAACTATTTTGTTTTCTTTCTTTTTGTCAAAATGTACATTCAAGTCATTCAAGAAGTGATCCGAGTAGACAAAACTGTGATTTCTGGGATTCCAATTGATCCTCCCCACATCATGGATCCATTAACGTCTTCTTTCTTTTGAGAACCTACAAAAAATGATATCCTAATCCGAATACTTTAAATAATAAATAGTTTTTATTCTAAAATTTTATGTTCAAAAATATTTTAGTGCAGCCCTGTTGGTACAATATACTTTGTCATAAAAATACCACATTCAGCTTAGTTAGACGCTTACAATGTCTTCTCATTTTTACTCGTAAAAAATAAAGTCTTCTCTTTTTTACTCGTAAAAAACCAGAATTTTTAAAGGAGACAAAATGAGACGGATTTATTTTAAAATATCGGCTATCTAAGTAAATGATTCTACAGTTCGTATTAAATGAACATTCATAGACATATTTTGATATGTCATCAAAAATATCTTCAAAATAGCATTCAACGAATTTTTTGAGTAATTAAATCACTCAAAAAGAAACGTTCTAGGATTTTTTAAACATTAGTAAATGTTTTCAGTTGGTTTGTTGTTAAAATTATGAAATTAAACGTATAAATGTATTTTTTTAATATATTTTGGTTAAAATATCTGTTATAGCTGATATTTTTCTTCCCGTTTCCAGCCTTACTGGAACACCCCTTCATTTCACAACAAGGCATATCAATTTTTTGTATTATTTGCAATTACACAATTATTATCGAAAATACGGTAAACAAATCTGACAGCTCGCAGCCATTATGCCCTCATCCTTTGCAATGAGGGCAAGAGAACGCTTACAAAGCAATTAAAAACGTACCCGACGGTTGGTTGGTCTTTTTTGTTTCTGAATGAAGAAATTTCTGGAAACTGAAACAACTCTCCCCCCATGGTTTGAAAAATTTTAGGACCGAATGAAGACATTTCTGGAAACTGAAACCCTCCCCCCCCACGGAATGAATTTTTTTTATCACCGAACTTTTTATTTTGGGAAACATATTGATATTGTATTATAATACTACAATTACTTCATTAGTACTATAATTTCGTAGTACTACAATTAGTTCACTTCATGTACTTTTTACTACAAATACACATTGTATTATACAGTTGCCAGCAAACTTTTTGGCGTAGTGGGGGAATGCGCAGAAGACAAAATTTGGGTCTCTTTGGTGAAATGGTACATGCGCAAACTTCCCCCCACTACGCCGTAAAATTTCAAGATGTTTGCCGGCTACTGTATGTAATGTACACATTGTAGTCTTCAAACTGGTGAACGTGAATGTGTTGTAGTGTGGTTGTAGTCTTCATTTTGAAATGTAGTTTTTTCCTTCTCTAATGGGTTCGCTCTGTACTACAATGCAGTACTACATTATACGGAAGTACACACTTCACAAGTTTGTAAGTGAACTGCACACTACACACTATAAACAACAAACACCTAAAATTACAAAGCATATATTTCAAACAGCACACTTTAAAATGCACACCACATACTACACATTTCAAATCGCACACTTCACATTTTAATTTTATTAGTATGTATGTGAAATTATTGGCCGATTTTGTGAAGTTTATGTAGATAAAAAAAAAACAATTGACGGATGTTTTGACGTGTATTATTTCGTATTTTTTCCAATTTTTTTTCGATTTTTTTTTTCTAATTTTTTTCCGATTTTTTCCGATTTTTTTTCGATTTTTTTTTATATAAAATAAACATACTTATTAAAAAAAACGTAAAAGTACCGTCATTTATTCAGATTTTTTAATAAAATATAATATTTTAAGTATATACCATATATTTCTGAAGGCGCCTGCCTACAGAAATGAGACTTAGGAAGAAGAAATATCTACGTGTAATTTATTGCATAAATGTAAGATGAAAAGGATCGAGGATATTCTGCTTCTGTCAAAAACAAGGAATCGAAAGCTTTTGTGGAAGGGACCAATAACCAACTTCCACATTTTCAAGCACCCCGATAGTTATATCCGCAAAAAAACACAATAATATAGAAGCAGTAGAGCCAGCAGGTAATGCATTTAAAGTACATTTATGGATTCTAATCCGCTTGAGTTTTATTCTACAGGCATAAATAAGCTTGTATTTCGTTGACAAAACGCTTACCTACAATCAGACAAATTCATGTTTAATAGAATTTTATTTTATTTTATTAATTGAATTTTCAGCCACCGTGAACAATTTCCAATTGGAACTAATGTATAATGTAATATACTAATAATTTAATTACATCAAAACGTAGGAAATGATTCGTAAAATACCATAAATAGGTAGGTATCTATATTAAAACAATATTTTGATTTGACGCTGAAAATGTTGCATTTAATTGTGGTTTTAAATAGTTTATTTTTGAATTTTCAAAGGAAGCAAACACTGGTGATACATTATAATTAAATAAATAAAAATAACTTTGTTATACACCACTTATATTAGTGGTGTATAACAAAGTTATTTTTTTTTATTTAAGTTTATTTTTGGTGGATTAAAAATGAATGAAACACAGTCAGTTCTTGTAATTAATTCGAATTCGTATTGATAAAAAAAAAACAAGATTAAGAGTCCGACCTATGTATCTATTGTTCATAGGTTAGTCCGGATCTAGGTGCATGTAATTCTTTTAAAGCTTTTGTGATAGAAGAAAGAACTGTTGATATACAGGGTGTTGATATACAGTTGATATACAAATCTAGTCCACACTACTTAAGAGGTGGAATCCTGCCTCGATTGTGAGTCGAAAATGTTTAAGCAACCATCAATAGTTGTGGAGTTATGCAATATCAAAATTGCCTTTTTTTTCAATATTTCTCACTCATTTTTTACAAAACGTTGAACTATCATTACAGTAACTTATATCGATTACGAAAAATTCATTCGTTCATCAATAAAATGATAAGATCCTGCAGAAATCCCAATTGAAATTGGAAAGTTTTCATTATTTTATTTGACTTGTATTAAAGGGAAAGAATTTTTCATACTCGATATAAGTTCCTGTAATGATAGTCCAACATTTTACAAAAAATAAGTCAGAAATATTAAAAAAATACTAATGTCGCATATCTCCGTAGCTATCACTGTTGATTGATTATTTTCGACTCATAATAAAAGCAGGAATTTACCTGTAAAGTATTGTGAACTAGCTGTGTTATACCCTGTATAGGTAGGTGTTATTTTTAATGTTAGCGGCTGAGACAATGCAGGCAATGCAGTGATCCACGCCTTAGAAAACTTTTGGTACCTATACCTATAGATATACTATACCTTTACGCATATTTCTGCAAGTATGTACACTCACTTTTCTTAGCGCCAATAGCGCCATAGACTATTAAATAATTTTTAAAATCCACCAAAACAAAAAATTAATTATAAAATGCTCAAGTCTTTGTTTTATTAATTTATAATTTATTAAATATGTCAACATTAATAAGGTGTTGAAATTATACATAGAGGCAAAGGTATATAAATTCCAAGCGTAGCCAAGTGTACACATTAAACATGTTTTTGTTGTTAAAATACGTCATGCTTCTTGTTCTCACTGCTCGCCCCTGGTATAAACATATATTGAATATCTGAATATTCTCTATACAACCCTGTAGTCTTTGCATAGTTAGGTAATACATCTTAATAAATTCTTGTATTTATTTCGGTTAATTTTGATATTTAATTTTCTCAAAAGTTAATAAACAAAAGTAGCAATTACGAAATTGGCTTTTAATTTTAATTAATTAAGATAACTTTTTATAAGCCACTTAGAGTGACTTTACGTCTACCGGTTTCGATACCACTGTATCTTTGTCAGGTAGGACGCATACTAACCATCCATTACTTATTTTAGCAAAAAAAATAATTTTGAACGGGGGCGTGGCTACGAATATCCCATTATTTGATATATTCCCCATTTCGGTGTGTATTTGTCAATCACTTCCACCATAACTGTAGCCGCGCCCCTGTTAAAATAAGTAATAGATAGTTACTATGCGTCCGTTCTGACGAAGATACAGTGGTATCGATACCGGAATATGTAAAGTTACAAAGTTCTTAATTAATTAAAATTAATAATTATGTCCAATAACAAAGTTAACGCTGTAAATATCAAAAATAAATCAGCTATCGCCCATTGCCGGATGCCTAGATCGTTAGTCCCTGGAAAACAGGCAATGCTTAAGGCGATCGTCTAGCAGAATTAGCAAATTTCATTATTTTTTCTCATATATTCTCTTGCATTTTTTATCACATTTTTGTATGGAAATATCTCATTTTAAAATTTATTCATCAAGTTGCATATATTTTAAATATGAATATTTTATTAACATGTCACAAACTAAATTATATAATTGATTAATAAATTACCAAACCTTCGATGTTTTAAAAATGAAGAAAATTGCCCCACTTTGTGGGCCTTTTATGACTGAACGGCCTGTTGAGATGTCTTTTTTATTCAATAATATTATAAAGTAAACAATTATCTTCAATTTATTACAATTATAGTAAAATCTGTTAGTTTGTTTACTTGCAATTTATGTTTTTAAAAATACTGTTTTTTAAAAATATTTTATTTTTTTGTGGGTTTTTTTCAACTCTTTTTACACGGTTGACAACTTTTTTACTTCAATAGTCAAAAGAATAGATATTATAATTTTAACTATCTATAAAGGATTGAAAAAAACACACAAAAAATAAAAATAATTTTAAAAACAGTGTTATTTAAAACATAAACTGCATGTAAACGTACTAACAGATTTTGCAATAATTGTAACAAATTTAAGATAAACGTTTACTTTGTAATATTATTGAATAAAAAAGACATTTCAACAAGCCGTTCAGTCATAAAAGGCCCACAAAGTGGAGCAATTTTCTTCATTTTTAAAACAATGAGGATTTTGTAATTTATTAATTAATTATATAATTTAGTTTGTGAAATTTTAACAAAATATTCGTGTTTAAAATAATCGTAATCTGATGAATAAATTTTAAAATGAGATATTTCCATACAAAAATGTGATAAAAAACGCAAGAGAAGATATGAGAAAAAAATGTGAAATTTGCTCACTCTGCTGGACGATCGCCTTAATGGTATTCATCATTAATGATTTCACTCACAACCCCTAATTTATGATTATTCACGGGCGATTTGTATTTATCCGTTGTGTGATAAGTAACAGCATTCTGGGAGTGTAGATGTTCAGGTAATCGTGCTTCCAAGGTGAGGAAGAAAATTTTACTAAAATGAAATAAAAGTTTTTTTTATATAAAACAATTATATGTATTAAAAAAAAAATAAAACGTATACATATTCGATAATGTGTAAATAAGAGTAAGATGTAGAAAAATATTTTATGATCAGTTGCACAAGAAGATTACATTGAACACGAAGATGAATATCGCGAGAGATTACAGGTCTATAAAAGAAAATCGTAGTCATTTTTGCCGCTAAGTCTTCCTTCGATAAATGTGTAGTGTTTGTCAGTATCTAAGTAATGCGCCTTCACTGCGGAATCTCGCTTCATGCCTTCCATCCAGTCGTACTGAAAATTAACATTACAATTATTAATTAATTACAATAGAAAAATTCAAAATATTCAAAATTCGGCTATAAAATTAATAAATAAAGAAAGTGCTACTAAAGATATACAGGAACTCTTCAAGAAACAAGGCTTTATGCCAATTAATGCTATCTTGTGGTACAAACTAATTACACGATATCATGAAGATGGGACATATAAGCATAGATTGATTCATAAACATAGTACCAGATTTACGGTTAAAGAAGGACTACGAATACCGAAGGTCATAAATAAATATGGACAAAGAACATTAAAATATGTCATACCAAAAATATTAAATAAAATCCCATGTCGTGTCAAAATGGATATTAATAAAAAAGGGCAAAATACAGAATTAATGAATATGTTATTAAATAAAAGAGACTTATTTTGATTTTGGTAATATTTATATTTTTTCTTGTATTGTTGTATAGTATTGTTGATTTGTATTTGAGTTTATAAGATCTATTGTAATTAATTAATATGAATGTATTTCTGGTAAATACAATTTATTTATATATATGTATTGATGCACCTACAGACAAATATCAATGTGATGTTTTGTGGGTCTGAGATGTAAAAAAAAAAAATAAAAAAATAAAAAATAAAATAAATTAATTAACCTGTGCAAGGACAGTTGTATGAGAGAACTGAAGGGAAGTAGGATCGAGAATGGAGTCTTGTATGGAATTAATGCAGTGTTAATAGCCGATCTGTGGTGACCCCGAGTAATTTAAATTGTATCTAAGTCATGTTTCTAAATTATTAAAGCGGCACATTTTATGCCAATTCGTACTGTCGCGTTTTTCCTTATTAATACAGAATTTACTAAAGTGAACTGTTAAAAAATAACAGTTCGTTCGTGAACGACCATCTCTACTGCCGGACGCCGCAGCGGGACGCGGACGTGTTCCCTTTTGTTGATGAAAAATGACTATAAAACGTATTTTTACGCAAAATTCGACTATAAGTAATATGAATTAACAAAACAAATTGATTTTTTATCAGCTAATATGGTTTTTCGCTACTTTTATGTGAATTTGTCTGTTATATCATTATTAAATAGTATCTAACAGAATATTATCCCAATTTAAATAATTTTGTTGTCTTGTCTGTGTTCGTCCGTCCGTCCGATCGTCCGCGTAACTTCGTATAACGTCCGTAACTTTTTTATAGTAATTTTTTTCGAATTTTTTTTTTGAGATTTAAAAAAAATATAATAAATAAATACTTATTCCTTATGGACCGACATGTAAAGATACCGTCATTTTTGACGGGTTACATACAGCTAGTGATATACTATAATCTGCATAAAATGTTAATAATTGTAATAGGAATATGAGGAGATTCATTTTTTATATCGTCGAAATTCTAGTTAATCACACCTTATTTTAAAATACTGCTGTGAGGGAGTGTTGAAGGCAACCGGAGTAGAGGGCGTCCGCATAAGACTTGGTTAGGTAAACCAGTTATTGAAGAATTTTTACTTAAATAATTTATATTTAATAATTAATATTTCACTCTTGTAACGTATCTAATTTATTATATCATTGGTAACTTTGATATATTTTGGCTTATATCTTCGAAACTATCCAATAAATACCTATTTTTTTTTACATTAACGTAAACAATAACTACCCTAATGATTCACATTCTAAAATTTTATGTGATTATTTTTAAATATTATTTACAGTTTTCAAACAATATGTGTGTCGGCACACTACCGCCATCTATGAAAATAAATAAAAACATACAATTGACCAAACCCAATTCTAAACAAAATGCGTATGTAGGTGTACGGTACCTACCTAGTGCGGCAAAATTCAATAATAAATAAATGCACATACATTTTTTTTACTTGCATTTACTAATTAATAAATGTATAGGTATTAGCTTTTTAAAATTTTGTTTAAATGATTTGTTTGCATTTAAACAAATGAGATGTCAAATGTTAGACGTCATATGCGACTACTGTAAGGCTCGCTCTTTTTTTTATCTATCTTTCTAATGAACATTAATATTATAAATCATCATCATCATCATCATTCTTGGCACTACAACCCTAGGTGGGTCTTGGCCTCCTCAATAATTTTCCTCCACTCATCTCGGTCTAGTGCCAGCTCTCCAGTTTCGAAGCTCTAAGGCAGAGATATCTTTGAGGACGATGTCACTCCATCTTAATTTTGGCCTTCCTTCGCCCTATTGGCCTTGAGTTCAGCAGGGACTTTGGTGCTTGATGCTCGGACATTCTCTCCACATGACCCAGCCACCGAAGTCATCCCAGTTATATAAATTTTGTGACATTTGGCTCCTTAAATAGAGTATAGAGCTTATTGTTGTAACGTCTGCGCCAAAGTCCATATTCTAGAACCGGTCCGAAGATACGCCTCAAAATTTTCCTTTCAAAAACGTCCAGTGCTCGCTCATTTCTCTTAGTTAGTAACCACGTCTCAGCTGCGTACGTGAGCACTGGCCTAATAAGCGTTTTGTACACTAATATCTTGGTGTTTCTGGACAGCAGTCTGGATTTTATCTGCTTTTTTAGGCGGAAAAAACAGCGATTTGCGCTCACTGTGCGCTTCTGGATCTCCTCTGTAGTATTGTTGTTGCTTGTTATCAGGGATTCTAAGTATGTAAATCTTGGTACCGTTTCAAAATTTTAGTTATAAAACCATATTAAAATACTTACAAGAATCTTGAATTGTGATTTGTCTAAGGTGAACCGTTCGTCGAACTTTGTCAGCATCCCGAATCTCTCGAACCAGGGCCAGATCATGTAGTCCACCATCCCGGGATTTTTGCCGGCCAGGAACTTCGTGGACCGCTTCACCAACTCTGACTGAATGACTTCCAGACCGCCGAAGAACGTGGTCAGGGTCGTTTCGTCGACTGCCTCCTTTTCCAGCAACGCTTTGTAGTAACTCGCCGACACCTGCAAACGTCGGCATTCAATTAGCAACCGCGACGAAATTCTGTTGCCAAAATAAAAGTGTAGTTATCAGACAATTGTACATACCCACATACCTAATACAGGATGGTTATTTGGAAAACATTAATAACCTCGCAGGACTATATTCCTGCCTTGATTATGAGGCGAAAATGTTCAAGCTATCATGACCTAATATCAATATTTATGGAGATATGCGACATCAAAGTTTGCATATTTTTTTCAATATTTCTGAATTATACTTTATAAAACGTTGGACTATCATTACAGTAACTCATCGATTACGAAAAATTCTTTCGTTTCAATATAAGTTAAATAAAATGATAAAAACCCTGCAAAAATTCCAATTGGAATGTTTTCCGATTGGAATTCAAAGGTTTTTATTATTTAATTTGACTTGTATTAAAGGGAATGAATTTTTCATTTTCCATATAAGTTACTGTAATGATAGTCCAACGTTTTGCAAAAAATAAGTCGGAAATATTGAAAAAAAAATGCAAACTTTGATGTCGCATATCTCCTTAACTATCGATATTAGGTCATAATAGCTTGAACATTCTCGACTCATAATCAAGGCAGGAATATAGTCCTGCGAGGCTATTAATGTTTTCCAAATAACCCTGTATATTTTTCTGAGATAAACACAAAAAACCTGTCAATATTAAAGGAAATTTCTCTGGAATCTATCAAACTTCCAAATTATTTAAAAAAAAACTAACCCATAAAAATCAAGTTTTAATTATACTCCCTTTCTCATTTCCTAGTTAAAATAGGTTTAGCGCTTACCCTACGCGTTGGGCACAAGTCGGGCGACGCTACAAAAGGGAGTAATAAAAAATTTTGAAAAATCCAAAATTATAGGTACTATAATTATTAATTTTTTTAACGAAAATTTGTTAGATCATTTTTATCGTCGCCACGAGTCTGTCTACACAGTTTCAGCTCGATTGGATCACGGGAAAAGGGTTAAAAATCGATCCAAAATTTTTTCGACAGACAAGCAAGCAAGCAGACGCTACGAGTTAAAAAAAAGGCAGTAAAAAACAATTTCCACCTTAATTTTCATTTTAAATGTGTGTATAAATAAATATTTAAACATTTAAATATGGATATTGTTCTGTTTGCTACTAAATAGTGGACATTGCTGCTTTTGCAATTTATATAATTTTTTAAATGGATATTGGTGACTTTGCTATGATGTTTCAGTCTAAAATCGACATCAATGTCGTCACTTTAGTATGAAGTGGCCATTTATCACATGACACATCTTTGAGGTTTGATTGGAGGTTTGAAGTGTGGAAATTGCTGTCTTTGCTTTTAATAGTGATTTGAAAACACAATTTTTGAAGGGATGGAGCTATATTTCTTATAAAATCTCGAATTCAGTACATTCTAAATAAGTAAGCTTCGGCGACTGCATTCAACACATTTTTTTTTGTTGCTTTTATTCCCCTCAATTGTGTATTTGTCAATTAAAAAAAAAGTAACCCATAAAAACCAAGTTTTTATTATACTCCCTTTCTTTGTAAAATATAACAACAATTAAAGACGAATTAAAACATATAACATAACACTTAACTTACAGTAATTTAATATATTTCTAAAATGTCAGATGTTTTGAGCTTTGATAAGACACTTCATGCTTTGAAGATTAAATTCTAAAAACATTTGTCAGTCAATTTAGATTTTCGACATTCGTAGTGAAGAACCTATTATGTATACCGACGGAGTAATTCAAATTTAGAAAATATTCCGCGACGTTATCGGGCCGCCACGCCATTGCTAATCAAACTTTTCTAATAATGCCAATTGTAAAAAACCATTAAAATTCCTAAAAATCCGAAATTATCCTATAATTATTAATTTTTTTTAACGAAAATTTGATTGATCTTCTTGATCGTCGCCACGAGTCTACTTGCCAAGTTTCAGCTCGATTGGATCACGGGAAAAGGGTCAAAAATCGATCCAAAGTTTTCTTGACGGCAAGCCGGCAAGCAAGCAAGCAGACGCCACGAGTTAATATAAAGGGAGTAGTAACATTTGGAACATATTTCACTGTTTTAAAAACTAATCAAATATTACATTGAATACCAATAAACATCAAACGAACCGAACCATATTACCGATCAAAATAAATATAAATGTGTCACACGTCATTGGAAAAAAAATTTGTTTGATCTCTTCAATCAGAATTTTTTAAGTTAATTTTTTGGGGGAATATTTCTTTTTCACATAATCAGTACTTTGAAGATTTTTAAATTCATACCACCATCCTTAAAAACTATAAAATGATATTTTTTGGCAGTCTTTAATTTAACCCAGGCTTGCCGAAGCGGGGGACTTTAAATCCCCCAAAATCAATATTTATCCCTATAAATTGGCAATTAATAGAGCATTCATTAGTGTGATTTAAAATGAAGTTTTTGAAAAATATATTGATATTTTCTATAAAAATGTAAATATTGCAATTAATTACTGTATTGAAACGTATACGTTCTGGATATTATGTTTCGTTTCATTTGAGCAAATATTAGGTTCATGCAAAAGTCTTAGCGCTATTAAAAGCCTCTTTACTGTTTGCCTAGACCAAAACTGAATATAAAGTGATATAAGAAAACTTCCTTTATACGTCAATAAAAAAAACGTCAAACCTTTTGCATCAACCAATATATTAATGGCCGTCGCATAAAAGTGTGCGAGCGAGGAAATGATATACTAGGAAATGGTTCCTCTAAATCGACGTTTGTATACTATGTAAACGTTAGTAAATATTGTGTTTTATTCATTCAATACAGGGTTATTTGGAAAACATTAATAATTTCGCAGGACTATATTTCTCCCTTGATTATGAGTCGAAAATGTTCAAGCTATTGTGACCTAATATCAATAGTTAAAGAGATATGCGACATCAAAGTTTGCATTTTTTTTCAATATTTCTGACTTATTTTTTGTAAAACGTTGGACTATCATTACAGTAACTCATATTGATTACGAAAAATTCATTAGTTTCAATACACGTTAAATAAAATGATAAAAATCCTAAAAATTTCCAATTGGAATGTTTTCCAATTGGAATTCGAAGGTTTTTATTTTTTGGTAATTGGGAAGGGAATGAATTTTTAATACTCAATATGAGTTACTATGATGATAGTCCAACGTTTTACAAAAAATATATCAAAAATATTGAAAAAAATGCAAACTTTGATGTCGCATATCTCCTTAACTATTGATATTAGGTCACAATAGCTTGAACATTTTCGACTCATAATCAAGGAAGGAATATAGTCCTGCGAGGTTATTAATGTTTTCCAAATAACCCTGTATACACAACGTAATAGTTTTACGAGACATGTCAGAACAACCTAATATTTAATATTACAATGATCTTAATTTACCCCACTGAAATTTTCAATGATGATCTTGTCTTGTGCCTTTCTCAGCGGATCTTGCGATACGAGTCTGGGATGCTGGTATTTATCGTCGATGTATTCAGCTGTAATTAAACTCTCGTACAGGCAAACATCTTCCTCTATCTCAATGGCGGGAACTTTGCCTGAAAGACGAAATTGTCATTTTAAAAATAGCAGAATGTTTAAGGAATCAAATAAACATAAAAATAAACGCAAATCCCTTAATAAAATATGTAAGATAATAAAACAATTTAGGAAAAACTCGAACACATTACAAAACATATTTGTTATATTAAAGAGTTACGATCTAAGATTGTTATTACGGTCGTTAGATTCCATCAGATTTAACAAGACAAAAATCTTATCAACAGAACCGCACCTTATATCCAGATTAGTGATAGAGTCCATTGAAATATACAAAAATCCCAATTTCAATAGAGATGACAGTTACAAACTATCAGGTATTTGGCGCCCTGTTCTTAGGACATTGATTCAACCCTTGAGAGACGTCGCGGTAAAGTCTGCCTACGTAACTAGTACATATTGCACACTTTTCGACCTCTATTGTAGAAGAAGTGAACACTCCACAACAAAGTGCATATAATTTACGCACTCGAAAGTAGTAATCAGTCCGCCCTCTACCTCCGCGGGTAAAGGTCGTCCTCCTGATGATGTTGAATAAGAATTCAACGAAACGTCGAGAATAGTTTCTCGGAAAAACTATCCGCAACCAGTTACAGTTAAATATTTGTTATATATTGAGAACGTCAGTTCACACCAAATCTGCACCTTCCATCCAAATATTAATGTTAAATAAAAACAGAATTTCAAAGCTACTACAATTTCTTACTAAATTATTTTTTCTTTGTATTGAATCAATGTTTTATGTTCAATTTTATTTGGTAACTATCTACTACTAAATTACTACTAAATTACTACTACTACTAAATTACTACTAAATTAAACTAAATTACTACTACTACTACTAAATTACTACTAAATTACTAAATTATTTTTTCTTTGTATTGAATCAATGTTTTATGTTCAATTTTATTACTTAGATCGTCCATAACTTAAAAAAAATATTTTTTCTTCAATATCTTTTTTTAATATTTTTAATTTTTTTTAACATTGACGAAATTACCCGCCCTGTGTCCACGATACATTTTCTATATAAATCTACACCGTTTGACAGATCTTATCCAAATTTTGCAGACTTATTTTTTGGAACCGACATGTAAAAGTACGTCATTTTTGATGGGTTGACAGGTAGTGTTATTAATAAGATGTGTGCAAAATTGATCAAAATCAGACTAATACCTTTAGAAATACCATCACCACCAAAATCTGAAAAACGGAGTTACGAGAAAAACGCGGAAGAACAATTTAATTTTAATGTCGAGGATATTAAACCACTTATGTAATTGTTTTATTAAATTCTAAGATCATTAGTTCAACAATTAAGCTGTGCAGTTTTTGTACTAATACATATGATATTTATTAAGCAATTATATATTAAGCAGTACAGTTTTTGTACTGATAAATAAGATTTTATTAGTACAAAAACTAAGCGATCTGTGCAATCTTTCGGCCATCATTAAGCCATTCATTTTCAAATTAATAATATTTGGATAATTTATATAGTGCCGTTTTCGCGAATACTCACCTCAAGGGCGCTTTACACAGAAAATTATCTTACAAAACAACTTACTGCTAAAAAAAACATATTTTCTATTACTTATTCACTAGGTGGCATGCAAGAAATATAATTAATGTTTAATACTATAATAGTTGGGAGTGCCTGAAAGAATTAGGTGTTTTCGCGGATGCACACTAGGAGTGGAAAACATAAGTTAGTATTGTTGTGATCAGATTCTATAGGTTTTTATAGGATTGTCTAAATAAATGCGTCTTAAGTTGTTTTTTGAACTGTGGTAAGCTGTCTGTTTGTCTCAGTTTATTAGGTAGTTTGTTCCATACTTTGGTCGAGCCACCGCGAAAGCACGATCACCGAAATTAGTTTTGTGGACGCGATTTACTCCAGCTAACCTTTCTGTATTAGATGTTGGTACTTACCAAGAGGACTCTTTGATGTCAACCATTCTGGTTGTTCGCTGAGGTTGATGTTGACCACTTCATAAGGTATCTTCTTCGCGTTCAGCACCAGAATAGCGCGCTGAGCATACGGACAGAACCGCATGCTGTAGACCCGGAGTTTGCCGTTGAAAGGCGGCAGCTGGGATCCTGTCAAATAACAATAAGACAAAGTTAAACAATATATACCTGTACATTTTGTCACAAGACGTTAAAAATCAAGACAGATTGCGCGAATTACGAGCCTCTCAAGGACAACACGATCGAACATTCCACAGCATTCTGGGACGCACTTGAAACACTTTGGAATCGCCTAGAATGCTCCACAAGCCTCTCGCAATCTCTGGAATCTTTCTCCGGTCTCTGGAGGCGATTAGGCGGTCATCGAAAGATATAGAAGCCGATGTTACCTACGACGAGTCAGTCATTCGTGGCGGTTAACCCACACGATATTAGCAACAGAGTGAGCGTAGTGCGACCGGCGTTGGTATACCAATGTTAATAAATAAAATAAAGTTCCTACCGGGGTGAGAAGTTTTTCTACGTGAGAATATTGAACGGAATTTACCAAAAAGTGATCTAAGCGATTGAAACAGCGTGAATTGGTGCGAATTAAGAAAAAATGCAATAATAAGTGTGTGAAATATTCTAGATGTATTTAGTGACTATAAAATCAAGAACGGAACTTCGATTTAACTCGTGTTTGATGACTATTTACCTGTTATCAAAGTATTTGGGTGATAATCTGTGTCGGATTTTAAATATTTGTATCAAAACATTATATTTTATTCTTTGATTTACTGATTCAAATTTTAGGTCATTCAAAAATTTTGTTACTTATGTCATTCTATTACGTTTCAATATTATTCGCATTTCTTTTATTTTGAACTATTAATTTGTAGTTTCTTTAGCATTCTTTCGTTGCTTATAAATAATACGCTGGAACAGTCATCGTTTATTAGCCAATAAGCCAAGATGTATTTACTTACTCAAACCTAAACTTTTAATCTCTTTGATAGATTGAAAGATCAGATAATTTCCGATCACAGATAATTAATGCATCAGTCATATCAAAAATTACGTAATACAAAAATGCCAAGTTTTCAAGAACACAATTTGGATAGATTAAAATAACTAACTAACTGACTAACTAACCATCAAGCCGTTTCCCCACAGGGATAGACAGAGAGGATATAAAGCTATGTTTTTCTATCTTTTGCTTCGGCTACATTCATACATCTTCTCATGCAAGCTCCACGGTTAATGAGGCTTTTAACAGGGCCATCCTCCAATATTTGTAGTATTTGATCATGCCAGGTCTTTCGCGGACGCCCTCTATTCCTGTTGCTTTCAACACTCGCCCCATGTATTTTCTTAATCATCCTCTCCTCGCTCATACGTTCTACATGACCAAACCATCTCGGCACTCATTTCTTTATTCTGTCTACTACACTGCAGCCAGCATTATATTCACTTCTAATTTGTTCATTCCTCACTCTGTTGACCAAAGATTTTCCACACGAGCACCTTAGTGACTGCATTTCCACCGCATTTAGTCTAATTTCATTCCTTTTTTGACAATTCCAGGATTCACTTCCTTACATCAGAGTTGGCACTAGAACGCTATTATTTACCGCTAGTCTTGCTATGTATACAGGGTTATTTGTAAAACATTAATAACCTCGCAGGACTATATTCCTGCCTTGATTATGAGTCGAAAATGTTCAAGCTATTGTGACCTAATATCAATAGTTAAGGAGATATGCGACATCAAAGCTTGCATTTTTTTTTCAATATTTCTGATTTATTTTTTGTAAAACGTTGGTCTATCATTACAGTACCTTATATCGAAAATGAAAAATTCATTCCCTTTAATACAAGTCAAATAAAATATTAAAAACCTTCTGATTCCAATTGGATTTTTTCAGGGTTTTTATTATTTTATTTAACTTGTATTGAAACGAATGAATTTTTCGTAATTGATATAAGTTACTGTAATGATAGTCCAATGTTTTACAAAAAATAAGTCATAAATATTGAAAAAAAAATGCAAACTTTGATGTCGCAATCTCCTTAACTATTGATATTAGGTCATAATAGCTTGAACATTTTCGACTCACAATCAAGGCAGGAATGTAGTCCTGCGAGGTTATTATGTTTTCCAAATAACCCTGTATAGGTACACATATGTATCAATGATTTTCGGCTGTAAATTAAATTCTGTGTGTGTGTTGTCACAGTCTATCAAAATATTTGTTTGATAAAATTACTATGACCTTGTAAATTTGGAAATAATTATGAAAAATTCACACTAAATATTCTTAAAAAGTATACGTAATATGTCGCATTTTATTACAAAAATAAGTTTTTACTGTCTTGAAGAGATTCATTTTGGAATGAAATTAAAACAAAAACAACGTCTATTTTAAAAAATACGCTCCGTTTACTAGGGGATTTAATTATGCAGGAATAAATAATTTAACTGCATTACAAATGTACCATAAATATACGTGAGGTAAAATTCATCTTTAAACAATTTTATACTCTGAGATACCTATTTATGTTTTAACTGAATTTTAATTGTAATAAATAAACTAATTATGAAGATATTTATTCAACATTGTATTCATTATAGTAAATACAATAGTTTAAACGTTTACATCAATATGTAGTTATCGCTATCGATCGTAAAACTCATGTGTCAAATATGACAAAAACAAAATTTTTAAGGAATTACCTACACAACACTAAGGCATTAAAAACTACAATCAAATTATTTTTTTTGACGAAACTATTGCACATATGTAAATAAACAATTTGTTTAATAATCATTGTTTACATACATTAGTAAATATTTCCCATTAAAAAATATTTTTAAAATTTCAAAATTTCACTGTGGAGCGTTTGGGTGAAATGAAAAAGTTAATTGTTATATTGTCTATGATGTAGCGTATCAAAAAATTTTTTTTTGTTCAAATGAGGTCAGTTTGAAAATCATTTTCATTTATTTCCGAAGAAAATCGAAGCTTAAATTTCACAATAAAGTGAAACATTTTATAAAAAAATCGTTGACTATATCGCGTATATCGTAGATGATTTTATTAGTAAGAATTGTGCAAAAATTTTAACACAATCGGTCGAAAAGTTTTGAGATATCATCTCTAAAAGTCTGAAAAAGGGAGTTTTGAGAAAAACGCGAAATAATAATGTAATTTGTTAAAAAAACTAACCCATAAAAACCAAGTTTTTATTTTACTCCCTTTCTTTGTAAATTAAGTTTAACATTATGTAATTAAATAATTGATTGACTGAAAATGAAACATGTCTACGTCAAAAATCTCCAAAAATTTCTCTTTATTATTTGATTTCTTCCTAAAAAACCGAAAAGCAGAAAAACCCCTTAAGGCGTTGTTCAGAGATTAGTCTTGCATTACAGGTAAATACTTAAAAATAACTGAAAATGTGAACACAATATTGAATATTAAGTAAGAGGGAATGTACCTTTTCCTAAATGGTGGGCGCTCATTCTTGCAGATAATCTACTCCGACAGAAGCACGCACGATAATGCCGGCGTTTTACGAGAATACCATCAAAATTAATTAAAGTGCTTTTTTTAATCGGAGTGGGGATCAACTGACCCAACTACACTCCGACAATCGGCCGTATTCTGTACTAAGGATGGGTAAAAAATATCGATATTTATCGTCGATTTTTTTTTTCGCGATATATCAAATATCGATACTTTTTTCGAGTATCAAATTAGTATCTTTTTCGATATATTTTTCCGGCGACCTTTTTTTTTGGTCATCAAAAGCGTTTTTCCCTTAATTTTTGAAAAATTATCATTATCATCATCTTCTTCCCCTTGTCCTAGTAGGGCCGGGGGCCCAAAGACTCGACAAGGTGCTTCCATGATTCCCTATCTTGCGCTGCTTCTGCTCGAGTCAACCAGTCCAGACCGATTTTGTTTTCAAATACATTTTTTTGTTGTCTCTCCCAGTTTAATCTGGGTCGACCCACCGGCCGTCTTCCCTCCGGGGTTGCCAAGAGGATTCTTCTTGGTAATCTCCTCTGGCATTCTGAGCACATGTCCAAGCCACCTCAGTTGTGATTTTTCTATGTGCGGGAGTAGGGGCTCCATGCCGAGTGTGTGCCTTATGTCGGCACCTCTCACTCTGTCCATCAGAGTGACTCCCGCTACTTCCATTAGAAAACTCATCTCGGCAGCCTGGACTCTTGATCTTATTAAAAAATTATATCGAAGAATATTGATATATTCCTTCGATATATTTTTCTTAGATATATCGATATTGTTTTTCCGATATACATCAGTATATTTTTTCCGGTGACTTTTTTTTTGGTCACCAAAAACTTTTTTCTCTCACTTTTGTTACTTTTTTGATAAAATAATATCGAAAATTATCGATATATTTTTCTCGATATATATCGATTATTTTCGATACTTTTTAAAAATATCGATTCGATATACACATATCGATATTTTTTTTTAATTTACCCATCCCTATTCTGAACTAAGCAATATTGCTCTTTTTGTATCTTGAAAGTTATTCTGTGCTATTCTGAAAATAGCAACAATGGGATGTCAGATCTTTATCCCAACACTTAATAGACGAAAATAAATATAAAAAATATACGAGAAGTAGGTAGGTATGTCGGTGGCAGGGGCGTGCGGTGGGAACTTCGCAGCACGACTTTTACGTAACCAATTATTTGGGAAAAAAGTCGGAATACAACGTATATTTCTTAGTATTTCAGTCACAATTGTTATCATAGTATTAATATTTTGATATATCATAAAAATCTGTAGAATAAATATTTTATTTCTATTTTTTTCTCCAAAATATACGTAAACAAAAAATCATGCTTCAATGTTCCTACTGCACGCGCATGGTCGGTGGTGTGATCAGAGGTGGAAAGAAGTACATGAAGATTATCCATCAAACGTCAAATATAAATAGAGTCCAACAATATTTCTCTTCTCTATGGTCCAATGCAACAATGACAATTTGGCCATAATTTTACATCAGAACGCTGTGGGAGAAGAAATTAATAAGTGCATATGAAATAATATTTTTTCTCTAAGCTTTAAATACGGCATTAGTACGTATTTTATGTAATTTTAGTCGAAATATGAGAATTGTGAGGTTACGTCAGACCAGACCGGAGAAATCGCACATCGCAAGTAAGGGTTTTTACTTTGAGAGAGATACGTGAAAATATACGAATTTTCTTATTTAAGTGTGACGAACACCGAATATCGACGTATACCTACGACTCGTTCATTTATATTTTCGTCAATTAAGTGTTGGGATAAAGATCTGACATTCCAATATTGCTATTTTCAGAATAGCACGGATACAATATGTGCCGCCAATTTTGACGTTTTACTTTTGACAGGCTTGAAATTAATGAATTTAATGAATCAGACAGCTCTACGACGTAAGAAAACGTTAAATTAATCACAATTATTAATATTGACCTTTCTAATTGATTGAACTCATTAATTTCAAACCAGTCAAGCTAAAATTTCAAAATTGGCGGCATTACAATGTTATAAAATAACCGTCAAGATGCAGAAATTGCAATATTGCTTATTTCAGAATACGGCCGATTGGCCGCGTTCATATAGGTACGTTTTTTGGCCCGAACAACAGAGCACGTTTTTTTTTCTTCCATTTTTGTGGTATTGAATTTATTAAAGATGCTAACTCATTTGTAGCCTAGTAAAATTATAACAATTTGCCGCACTACAAGTAAAATAAAATGTTTTGAAATATGAGATCTGCATAAACACTGATGCGCTTAAAAATATTGTGCAATTTTATCGCACGGATTTAAACTTGGACATTTGGGGTGAATGAACCTTGTTGAACTTCCGAACGATGATTATGGCGATGCTTAACGATGTCATTTTACATAGTTGTTTTATTACATACTAGTTGTTCGTACCCGGCGTTGCACGGGTTAAGGATTATGTTGAAAATAAATTTGTGGGGGAAAAAAAGGTTTGGTTCGAACGGTATAGATTTGCATCGAAAATATATCAGGGAGAGGAGAAGGGGTAAGAGAATAGGAGGGTAATATTGCCTATGTTACTCGCCGAGTCCTAAAGAATAAATTTCCAAATTTTTTTCCAAAGTCCGATCGGTCAAACGGTGCAGATTTGCATCTAAAATATGTCAGAGGGAGGGGAAGGGGTATGAGAATAGGGGGGAATTATCGCCTTTGTTTACCCGCTGAGTTCTAAAGAACATGTTTCCAAATTTTGAGTCCGATCGGTCAAACGGTACAGATTTGCATCGAAAATATGTCAGGGTGAGGGGAAGAGGTAAGAGAATAGGGGGAAAATGTTTCCTATGTTACCTGCCGAGTCCAAAAGAATAAGTTTCCAAATTTTGAGTCCGATCGGTCGAACGGTTCAGATTCGCATCGAAAATTGGTTAGGGGGAGAGAAGGGGTAAGAGAACAGGGGAAAAATGTTGCCTATGTTACCCGCCGGGTCCCAAAGCATAAGTATGCAAAATTTGAATTGAATCGGACAAACGGTGTGGATTTGTATAGAGAACAGACAGACAGACATTGAGTTTTATAAGTATAGATTATATAATCTATTTTAATATTACCTTCAGGGAAAAAGTATTCTACATTATTATAAATAGAAAATATTTTTTACACTTTGGACGAACAAATATTTCCTATAAAATAACATCAAAAAATACATACAGGGTGTTTCATAGCTAGTAGCAAAAACTCAGGGGGAGTCTTCTTCATTCAATTTTGAATAGAAATATTCTTTACTCTTTTGCTGAAATGTCGACCGTTACAGACTTAAGCGACATCAACGTTTGCATTTTTTTCTCAATATTTTTGATATACTTTCAGTAATAGTATCACCACAGTAACTTGTACAGATATTGAAAATTTATTCGCCTTGGCACCAGTCAAATAAAATTATGTAAACCTTGCAGAAATTCAAAAAAGGTTTTTGTCATTATTTGACTCGTATTTAAGCGAATGAGTTTTTAATATTTAATATTACTTACTGTAGTGGTACTCCAACTTTTGCAGACAATAAGTCAGAAATATTAAAAAAAATAGCAAACTTTGATGTCGATTATCTCCGCAATTCGCCATCGACATTTCATCAAAACGGTAAAGAATATCTACCGTTTTGATGAAATGTCTACAGCAAGCCTTCTACAGCAAGCCTTGGATGACGCTCCTCTCGACATCGCTTGCTTCTAGTAAAGCCATGTATTCACTAGGGGACAAATCGCGAAACATTCCGCTCGGCATGTCGCATCAACATCTACGCTCATGTTTCGGGGACAATGACGCGGTCATTTGACGTGTACACACCGGGACTCGCATATCTTGTCGCGGAAATGTCACCCGATGAGGTTATGATGACAGCTGCGGTATCTAATTTGGCGAAAACGGGGTTCCGCGCAATTTGAAATGTTATTTTGGGTCGCAATTTCAAATTAACGAGGTTTTACTGTAGTAAATTGAATATTATTAAAAACAAGGTCCTTTTTGCAAATAATTATTGTTTTCCACACGTCGCGGAAATGTCGCCCTATGAGGTTATGATAACAACTGCGTATCTGTTTATGTTAATGAGTTTATCGAAACGTAAGAGGAGAAAAAAGAGGAGAATGCGAAATTATTTACTGCAAAGAGAAAGAAGGACGGACATTCTATGCGATCTTCGATCGATACAGCCCGATGAGTTCAAGAACAATTTCGTTTCTCCACATTGTCATCTTGACAGATACAGCGCATGCGTATTCACTTGTAAACATACCGCGTGGTACTGACGCTCCGCGTAATGTTGCATTGAGCTCGCTCGGGTACCGTGCGCGTGGCAGCGTTGCCACGGCACGTAGAAATGCCGCGCTATGTTGTGCGCGACGTCGCGGAATAGTGCACGACGTTGCAACGTCACGTAGACTCTGTGCCGCGCGTGCTGTTGAGGGACAATTTGTCCCCTAGTGAATACATGGCTTAAGTATTCCGTGTGTCCACGAATGTACCAATTTTTTCGCTATAGAGAGTGCGCCATTTCGTTACAGAGAGTGAATTAATACATGGGTTCTTACGGAAACCCAAACAAGTCGAGTTCATTTTTATATTACAGAGAGTGATGAATGTATATACAAGCATCTAAATCTCGGGTGTTGTGTCATTAACAGGGGCGTGCAGTGGGAACAAGAAGCATGACTTTTTCCTAAGCATATATTTTGAAAAGAAACCAAAATAAGGGATATATCTCGTAATATTCACAATAATTAACATATTATTCATACTTTAATATTTCATAATACTCTGCTAGATAAATATTTAATTTCGATATTTTTTTCCCAAATATACGGTTAAATAAAAGTCATGCTTCTTTGTTCCACTGCACGCGCCTGGTCATTAATAAGGGTCATTATGTCATTTAAAAACTGTTGATAAGCTAATATGAAGATAAATAACATGAAGAAACTTCTGGGAAAAAAATTAGCTATCTTTTATGAAAATCAAGACTATAGGTGCACGATTTAATGGATGCGTGATTCGGCAATCTACTAATGGCGGTGTTTTTCTTTTATAAATAACATAAATCATTTATAATTAATATTGAAAACACGAAGATTAAATCAAATGATACTTTCATAAGTGGATATGCATTCGTATCGGATAATCTGATATACGTTGGTGATTGATTTGTCCGTATGGGTAATAGGATTTAGGGATGGGTCGTCGACGTATTTACCGTCGACGAAACGAGACCGTCCACGTCCATCCATCGACGAGACGATCAGCTAGTTGAATTCGTCAACTAGTTGACGCGTCAACTTCGTTATGCGGGCGTCGCGGACGTTCTATCTAAACATCGGGACGATGGTCAACTGTCTACGGTTCGACGCGACGCTGCTCGACGGCTCAACCGTTGGCTATTTTCATGACGTTAATTTTTAAAATTTAAACAAGTTCGAAGGAATATATTTTCGGGGAAAGTAAAACCGCTACTTGTGCTTATATGTAAAAATAAATATTTTATTATTTATTTTTTTACGCACATTATAGGCTTTTACAGATTGTTTTATATACTTCTTTATATATATAATAAAGAAAGAAGTAGGTATACACAACAATATCAGGTGTAAGCAGTAAAATATTAGTTCAATAAAAAATAAAATAATTAAACAGAATTGTTTTATTTTATACAGCGCAAAATTGGGAATTCACCGAAACGTCGCACGTGCACATCGCACAAATCAAGTAAAAAATAATAGATAGTAGCTCATTAAGCCTATCTCACCCTACGCATGCATTCAAATTTCAAGTCTCTGTCATAGTTCGTGTACACAGATCTGCACACTATGGTCGTGTACTTTAGAGTTGAAATGAAATTACCCGTCGAGCCGTCTATGACGTCTATGGCGTCTACAAGTCGACAGCGAGAGATGAGAGAGAAATAAACGGAGACGTTTTGTCTTGCTCTCGCTCGTTGCTTTGCACGAAGTTGAATTTCGAATCGTCCACCGTTCACGGCGTCCGCCGTCCACCGTCTACGAATTCAACTAGTCCATGCGATAAACGTAAACCGTCGACGCGTCGACGCAACGTCAACGGTTGATTTCAACTAGTCCGTCCATTCAACGCCCATCCCTAATAGGATTAATCATTACCTACTCTTTATATTAACACTTTTTTCTGGGTTTCACACTCGTAAGGCGCACTGCTAACTTGAGTACCTACAACATGTTCTCAATTTCAATAATGCGGTATTAAAGTTAAACGATAAGCTCCGAAGTGCATTTTCTCATTGGTTCAAACGCTTTATTTAAGCAAAGACAACCGAATGTACCTAATCAAAAAATTTGAATTCGGAAAATGTTACATCTAAATATTTATCAATATGCAACGTTGTGCCGACATTTCAAAGCTATCGGTGAAGAACTTTCAGAGATTAGCGATTTTGTACATACGAACATTTACATTTTTATTCTCTTCATTTTAACTCGTGGCGTCTGCTTGCTTACTTGCCTGTCGAAAAAAAATTGGATCGATTTTTAACCCCTTTCCCGTGACCCAATCGAGCTGAAACTTTGCAGGCAGACTCGTGGCGATGATAAAAATGATCTAATAAATTTTCGTATGAATTTTTTAAATAAATATAGTATAATTTTGGATTTTTCGAAATTTTAATGGTTTTTTCAAATTGGAATCAATACAAATGAGTAATTAGCCCGACGCGTGTATAGCCACGAAACCTGATTCAATGAGAAAGGGAGTATAATAAAAACTTGGTTTTATGGGTTAGTTCTTTTACTCCCTTTCTTTTAACTCGTAGCGTCTGCTTGTTTGACTGTCAAAAAAAATTGAATCGATTTTTAACCCTTTTCCCGTTATCCAATCGAACTGAAACTTTGCAGGCAGACTCGTGGCGACGATAAAAATGATCTAACAAATTTTCGTTTAAAAAAAATTAATAATTTTAGTATAATTTGTATTTTTCGAAATTTTTTATTACTCCCTTTCGCAGCGTCGGCCGACTCAAGCCCAACGCGTGGGGTAAACGCCAAACCTGTTTCAACTAGTAAATGAGAAAGGGAGTATAATAAAAACTTGGTTTTTATGGGATAGTTTTTTATTTCTATAGATTATCTGCTGCTGGAAATGGATTGATGATATTCGACGTTTAAAAGATGAAATAAGCCAGAACTGGGCTTTGAATGGTGAGAGTTGTCTCCCAAGAATTTCATAGAAGTATAATCTCATGGGAGATTATTTCGAGCCAAAAATCTCATCCATGAACATGAGCCGTAATGCATGTGGTTGAAGTTATGCGAACAAATAATGAAATAAAACAATTAACTTTGTTTTTTTCCACTTATATTTAAGCACTTGTTTCACTACATGTTTCGGAAACGTCCGTTTCCTTCATCAGGTGAATTAAGACTGAGGTATGTAGGAATGGTTGTCTGGTGTGTGTGTTGTGGATTCGGTAGAAGTGGAGGGGGTATCTAGGTGGTGGGAGACCGGGAACATTGTAAGAAGGGGTGATGTGAAGGGTTGTATTTGATTATTGATTATGTTATTTGTTGTGTTTATGTTTTTATGAATTTCAAGTGTTTCTAAATTATTTTGTTTAAGGCCGTATGTCTGTTTATGTAGGATGTGTATTTTTGTATTGCTGAAAAGAAGTTATGCGTTTTGACTGTTCGTTGAAAATTGAGCACAATATGGGTACCTACTGTAAAAATAATAAATGTTTGATTTGAAAAGGCAATCTAGGACTGCGATCGCATTAGAGTGATAAAAATATGGATTTTACAAGAATGCTTTTAAATCGTATCGAAAATTCACTGATAACGTTTCGCTTCATGGGAATCAATTAAATACAACATGGAAAACTGATAAAAGGAACATACAACCGATGCCTGTTTTGCTACGCTACAGAGCGAGATGATTCAAGTTGAAATCAATAATGTGTAGATAATCTATATTATTCTATAAACACTTCGATATTATGCGAAGGCTATGTTTTACTTAGCTTCATTTAGCTTCATTTGTCGTCTGGGATAGAAATTTGGCAGAGAAACGTATTTCAAATCAGTTTAATTATTTAAATTGCTGACATATTATCGGACATTGTATATACAGGGTTATTTGTAAATCATTAATAACCTCGCAGGACTATACTCCTACCTTGATTATGAGTCGAGAATGTTTAAGCTATTATGACTTAATATCAATAGTTAAGGAGATAGGCGACATCAAAGTTTGCATTTTTTTTCTCAATATTTCTGACTTAACTTTTGTAAAACGATGGACTACATTACAGTATATCGAGTATGAAAAATTCATTCCCTTTAATACAAGCTAAATAAAAAAATAAAAATCTTCGAATGCCAATTGGAAAACATTCCTATTGGATTTTTTCAGGGTTTTAATCATTTTATTTAACTTGCATTGAAACGAATGAATTTTACGTAATTGATATTAGTTCTGCAATGATAGTCCAACGTTTTACAAAAAATAAGTCAGAAATATTGAAAACAAATGCAAACTTTGATGTCGCATATCTCCTTAACTATTTATATTAGGTCATAATAGTTTGAACATTTTCGACTCACAATCAAGGCAGGAGTATAGTCCTGCGAGGTTATTAATGTTTTACAAATAACCCTGTATATGTCGGTGATATCTGTCTTTTAAAAGTGAAGTTTTTGCGGTTAAAACAGCGTTAGAATATTGATTGTACACATTATTAGATTGTAATCTATAGTAGATAGCATAAAACATCGTAAATATTAATAAATTGTAGATATTAATTAGTGATGCAACGAATACGAATATTCGTGTTCGCCGAATAGTAGATATTTACCGAATATTCGTTTTCGTCGAATATATATAGGAATATTAAAAACAAACTATTTATTACTGAACGCAACGCAAATCACGGTTTGGCTATGCTTCGTGTATCCGAACACACCTACGCACTCTATTATCGGGAATCCCCTAACATTGAGTGAATGAATTTGTTGAGTTCTCAAGTTGTCAAGTTTTGTCAAGTTCTCAAGTTTCATTGGGTTATTAATAAGATGAGGTGCTCATTTCATGTAGTTTTTGTTTTGTAATAAGTATTTTTCGCTCCATTTTATTTCCGTTGTGTGTAAAAGTATTAAGTCTTATAAAATAATTTCAAATTAAATCTTATAACATGACCTCTGGTAAGCGTGAAAAAAGTTATATTTATTTTCGACAGCTGGAAATGTACAAACAAACGGATAAAAGAAATCGCCTAACGCGTAAGAAGTTACAAATGTGTTTTTTGAACAAAAATTTGCCGGTGGTAAATTTAAATTATTAAATCTCTTAGTAAAAAAAGAACAGTGGTGTATTATTTATTACCTTGTTGAATTATTCGTATTTGCCGAATGGTAGGTTTGATATTCGTATTCGTATTTTTTAATTGTTTTAATTAACGATTTATTATTTTTTAATTAACAATTAAAAAATAATAAATCGAAAAATCCTAACAAATTACACTGTAGTGGTGTTTATAAACTAGAATGTGGGGATTGTGAGATGTCATATATAGGTCGGACAGGCAGATCAATTGAAAAAAGGTATAAAGAACATAAAAGGTGCCTCACAAATCATAATTTTTCAGAATACGCCAATCATATTATAGAAAATAACCACACTTACAGCAATACAAAAATACACGTCCTACATAAACAGACATACGGCCTAAAAAAAATAATTTAGAAACACTTGAAATTCATAAAAACCTAAACACAACAAATAACATAATCAATAATCAAATACAACCCTTCACATCACCCCTTCTTACAATGTTCCCGATCTCCCACCACCTAGATACCCCCTCCACTTCTACCGAATCCACAACCCACATACCAGACAACCACTCCCACATAACTCAGTCTTAATTCACCTGATGAAGAAAACGGACGTTTCCGAAACATGTAGTGAAACAAGTGCTCAAATATAAGTGGAAAAAAACAAAGTTCATTGTTTTATTTCATTATTTGTATTTTTTTAAACTTGTATTGAAAAAAAGTGTTTTTCATAATTGATATTAGTTACTGTAATGATGGTCCAACGTTTTATAAGAAATAAGTCAGAAATATTGAAAAAAATGCAAACTTTGATGTCGCATATCTCCATAACTATTGATATTAGGTCATGACAGCTTGAACATTTTCGTCTCATAATCAAGGCAGGAGTATAGTCCTGCGAGGTTATTAATGTTTTCCAAATAACCTTGTATATTCGCATCAACAACACAAACATTTTGCTAAAAATATATTAGTCGCTTATTTCTCCTTTATCAACACTTAACAATAAAATCGCCATAACACTATTCCCTTTGGTTTCCGTATCTTATATTTAGTATTTACAACTTCCAATTGTTCTACTTAAAAACATAAATTTTATCTGTTTAAAACAACTACTTGTAAAACACAATTCTTAATAGATAATATGTTCGGTATAAATCAGAAAATACATTTTGCTTAATATTATCTATTTATCTATGTATGTACATAAAAATGATTTTTCATATTTTAAGTGCCGTCTCATGTTGCATGTCAAGTGTTGTGTGTGTAATATTTTATCATAATCATCGTCATCCATTGATATTGTTATTCTGATGAAGACCTCTCCATGACAGACCTCTGCAGCTTCTTCGGCCTTTTAAGGATATTTGAATCATTCCTATTGCTCTGATATTTAATTTTTATTATCCTATTGCTTTCGAGAATTCGGGTGCTGTCCATTTTTTTCTCTCGTGGATCCGTGGGGTTTTATCTTATTTAATCTTGCTTTTATTCTTTGTCAATGTAACCTGGCTTTCAAATCTTTAACTGAGACAAGTCCATAATTGTAGGTACATTTAAAAAATATCCGTCACTATTAATCACAATTATTACTCAAAATGTAGACACAATTACTTCTTCAAAGTTTTAGCCCTGGCGTAGGTAGGTACATCCTTACATAACTGCATTGAATAAATAAACAGTCATATCAGGTAATCAGGTAAGCCCATTAAATGCAATGATTTCACAAAATAATAAGAATCGATTTTGATTGATTGTGCATTTAGAATGCTTACGATTGGAAATATAGTTGCATATAGTGATAATTAAAAAAGTATAGTTTGTTTTCACCACTTATATATCGAAAATATCAACATGCTTCAGGGCCAATGGTCCCTTCGTCAGGATATAATATATATCTACTAGTAACAAAAAATAAATAAAAAATCGAAGTATTAGATATAGACAATAAAAAATAAAAATATATTTGCGAATCATCTCTTGGTTATGGATCATTCTTTTGATATTAATACTCGTAATAAGTGTTTACAAATTTTACATAGGTACCTACAGGATTACATTTGGATAAATTAGAAATATTGGAAATAAAGGTGTCAATATTAAATTGAATATTATAAAAGACCAGGTGTTTTTTTTTAAATAGTTATTTTTATAATTTGTTTTCATGTTAGTATTTCATTATTTATTAATTTTCCATAAATTATTTTTTGTTTTTATTGACTATACTTCGATTTTTCATGACGAAACCTGAAATATTTAATTATTTATTTATTTCTATTTAATTTTATGTATCAAATTTTGTTTGGACTGTGCCTGTCTCATTAGAAATATCTGTATTGAGACAGGCATAGTTTACAATATTGTGAAGGTTCAAAACATAGTAAATAGATAATAAAGTGTTTAAAGTAACATAGTAGAAAATATATCATATATATGAGGTTATATTGTGTTAGTGTGTTTGTGTAAGTGTGCCTATTTTATCTCTCCCCTTGTTTCGGATCCACTGTTTTATTTTGTATTTTATGTAAGAGTTGTCAATAATTGTGGTTAGGCCGGATTGTTTTAATTCATCAAGCATACAATTAAGTAATTTGGGTCCAAAATAGTTATAGCTCCTTTGTCCATACGTTGTGTGTAACGTTGGGATTTGTAGGTTGAGTTTGTTTGACAGTGTGGTAATTATTGTTTGAGTTGGTTTAAACTGTGTATTTTTGTGTTTGTATGTGTATTTAAGAGTAGTATGCGCATAAATTTGTTTTATATCGAATACGTCGAATTTGTTGAATATTTCATCTATCCTTGCTAAAATAGAGGTTTTGAGGATTACTTTTATAGCAATTTTTTGAGGTGCAATAATTGGTTTGAGTGCACTCATAGTTGCCCCTGAAACATGTTGATTTTTAGAATGAATAAGTGGTGAAAATAAAGTGTATTTTTATTAGTTATTATGTTTATTAATAATGTCACCACAAAATCATTTTGTTCTTTTTGAAGAATTGATCATATATGTAGGTACAGTAGCCGGCAAACATCTTGAAATTTTACGGCGTAGTGGGGGAAGTTTGCGCATGTACCATTCCACCAAAGCGACCCAAATTTTGTCTTCTGCGCATTCCCTCACTACGCCAAAAAATTTCAAGAAGTTTGCCGGCAACTGTACTAGCGACATCTTTGTACGACGGAGGAAAGTATATTAAAGTTTTCTTTGCGATTATTTTTCTAGGAAATTCAGTTGTGTCGTAATAATCGTGTCTGTAATTTATTAATAAATACCTCAACAGAGGTCATTGAAGTAAACGAATTCAATTTGAATCAAAGTCAAATGCAAAAAACAAGCAACGAGAGTATGTGGCTGCAAAATGCTTCTGAAAAATATATTTAATGGATTCATAACCAGACCAAGGATAAAATTAATTGTGATGGATTGTCGCGAGTTATCGTATTTACCAGCAGTAAGCAATCGGCTCTTGCTCATTGCCGCTGCTAGGCCCTGCGTTGACCACGTTGTGGCCGCTTCGCGATCATGACCATTGATATTTACAAAAGCATAGAAATTGATAAAACATTACGCATTCACAATTATTTAAATAATTATATTCTCGTTGGGGTGTTTTAGAGCTGAGTGTATTTTTACTCCCTTTATATTAACTCGTGGCGTCTGCTTGCTTGCCGTCAACAAAAATTTTGGATCGATTTTTGACCCTTTTCCCGTGATCCAATCGAGCTGAAACTTGGCAAGCAGACTCGTGGCGACGATCAAGAATATCTGTCAAATTTTCGTTAAAAAAATGTAATAATTATAGTATAATTTCGGATTTTTAGAAATTTTATTGTTTTTTTCAAATTAGAATCATTAGAAAAGTTTGATTAGCAACGGCGCGGCGGCCCGATAACGTCACGGAATATTTTATAAATTTGAATTACTCCGTTCGTATACATAATAGGTACTTCACTACGAATGTCGAAAATCTAAATTGACTGGCAAATGTTTTTAGAATTTAATCTTCAAAGCATGAAGTGTCTTGTCAAAGCTCAAAACATCTGACATTTTAGAAATATATTAAATTACTGTAAGTTTAGTGTTATGTTATATATTTTAATTCGTCTTTAATTGTTGTTATACTTTACAAAGAAAGAGAGTATAATAAAAACTTGGTTTTTATGGGTTACTTTTTTATTGTATTATGTATTATGTACTCACGAACTTATCCCTCCGTTTCACAAAAGTTGGAATGCAACATTCTTTTGTCTTAGCATACATCTTTTCTTGCATGCTTTTCGGTAGTTGAATATTTTAACAAGGTCAATCTCTTTTATATGGTATATTTGAATATGCCAGGTTTGATTCCTCCTTAAAGGGACGTCGCAGAAAAGTCCTTAGACGTAATTGAGTAGCTTGTTGGTCTTGTGGTTAGGACACTGGCCTCGTGATCCAAAGGTCGCGGGTTCGAACCTCACTCCAGACTAGCAAGTTAGTCCTATTTTCATGGCACAAGCGTTTAGCTTAGTTTGAGAATAGTAAGAATATTGATGTGACACGTATTCCGTGTTCACATCTCTACTTAAAAAAAAAAAAAAAAATAGTACCTACACATCGCACACTGGCGACCTCTATTGAACATGTATTTTTCATAATCGATATAAGTTAACTACTGTAATGATAGTTCAACTTTTTACAAAAATGAGTCAGATTTATCGGTAAAAAAATGCAAATTTTGACATTGCATATCTTCATAACTACTGATATTCGGCTCTTTATCAAGGCAGGAATACACCTGTAAAGTTTTTGTTTCTAGCTATGATACAGCCTGAATGGGATGTTATAAAGGCGCTGCGCAGGTTTGATATCACTCCTACCTAGACACGTATTATGCGCCGCACCGTAACACATGCGCCGTAAGAGCGATGCAATTCCGAAAATAATAATGATGATTTAAAATTATCAAAGTATGTAACTAACTAACTAACTAACTTACCATCACGCCGTTTCCCCGTGGGGGGTAGGCAGAGAGGATAGAGCGCCATACTCTTCTGCTCTGACATATAACTTTCGCTTCATCTATATTCATACATCTTCGCATGCAAGCTCGATGGTTGTTGAGGCTTCTAACAGGATCATCTTCCAGTATTTGGTTAATCTGGTCATGCCACGTCTTCCGTGGTCGCCCTCTCTTTCTGGCGCCAGTCAACAACGTGCAAAATTATATATCCTTCTTACCTTTCTTTCCTCATTCATTCGCTCCACATGCCCAAACCACCTGAGCGACCCTATTTTTTATTTCTAATATTATGCTACGATCAGCTTTACATTCATTCCTAATATTTTCACATAGGTGGATTTTCCTAAGGGATCTCATCTCCACTGCATTCAATCTACTTTCGTTCCTCTTCTGCCAGCTCCAGGCTTCACTTCCATACATTAGTGTCGGTACCAGAACTCCATTGTGTACCTCTAGTTCTTAGTAGACATATTTCTATTAGAAATTATTGCATTCAAAGCACCGTTCACCCTATTCCCGGCAGTCACTCTCCTCTCTATATCTTTCTCAACATTCCCTCTTCTATCGAACATACTTCCCAAGTACACAAACTCATCTACTTGTTCCAAACATTCATTGCCTACTAGTATTTCACACGTTGTCTTACTTTCCTCCTTCTCGAATACCATCACTTTTGACTTGTTTACGTTCATAATAAGGTCACTTTTCTTGCATACATCATACATCCTGCTAACTAGGTTTTGTAAGTCTTGTTCGCTATTTGCCATTAATAAAGTAAAGTATGTAATATAAATCATAATTGATGAAACTTACGTCATAAAACAGTAATCGGAAGATAATTGCTAAACAAACATTCATTTTGTAATAAAATATTTAGCAAACGGTAAATAATATTTTTAGAAAGTAGGAAAAGAATTTTTTTTTTCATAGTGTTTATTTGAGAAAAAATTTAATTGATTTCTAAAAGATTTATACATAATCGTAGTGTCCTACCTATACTAAATAGAATAATTATTATCAACAGTGAACAAGTTTAAAATGATTCACAATCTGTTCTTAAATTAAATTTAACTAATCAAAAATATACAAATATAGACATATAATTACATAAATATAAATTATAAAGTTATCATTACAATAAATATATATATTTTTTTAAATATTTTGGAAAACATGTAATCTGCGATAAAAATGAAAAAAAAAGTTTTATTATGACGTAATATCTTCTGTCCGCTTCCCTAAATATGACGAAACAAACGAGTCATATTTGTTACCACGGTGATTACACATTTTATTCAGTACCTACCTATACATTTCAATCTTGCATTTTTACATTTCACAGAAATTCACATGATCGAAAAACTACAATAAAGAATTAAAACACGTTGTTTCACGTCCCAATGGGCAGGTAAAGAACATGTTTGATTCAAATTCAGTACCTTCCTATCTGCAGGGTACTTCCTTACCAAAAAATTGATTTCACAAAAATACAAACCTTGTAATTTTAATGTTAACTTTTTTTTAATTTTAATTTTAACACAATGTACCTAATAAGAAACTAAAAATTTTATACATATATAAAATATATAAAAAATCATCCCTTTCATCCTTTCAAGTATAAGTTCCATAATACACACGTTTATATGTACGTACTTATCTATGAGAGCGTCATTCTTTTTTATGTATATTTTATATAATATACTTAGTGTTTGATAAGTTAATTACATATCAATGTCTAGTTTCTAGATCTCACTATGATTTTATTAAATTATCGATTCTTTAATTGTCGATTTGATCTACGAAAAATTCTACATGACGAAAATGTTCCAGTTGAGTGTTTTGAGCGTGACACCAAACGGATGGTAACATCTAGTGGAATAGTAATTTTTTATAAAAAATTTGAAAACGAAACGTTACTATTACTATTAATTCGTTAATCGGGTATCATTTACCCAGTCTAAATATTTCAAGTGTGGATAATTTTTAATAAATTCGTGGACATTTAAGAGTTTAAATTGATAGGTGGTTATAATTATCAATGAACTATGTATATTCTCAAAGATCGCAACATCACAAATAGAATATTTAACAATTAGAGCTAAACAATCTTAGTTGCGTCAAATGACATAGGTATACAAATACAACTATGGAGCATCTGCACCCTTAATTTGAGGGAGAAGTGCTTCAACTTGGTGCTAAGAAGCCATTTAACAGGCTGTTAAGTTAGTATGTATTTAAAAGAAAATCATTATCGCCTCACAGGAGGTGTGCCTCTCTATCCTCTGGAGAACTGACTACATTGGTCTATTAAAAAGAAAGAAAAATAAGATTATCTTTGTATTACGCGTTATTATGGTGGGTGCAGGTACACATATGCATTTTTGATCTCTCGTGTCGAAGGTTTGGCATCAAAGGTCGTTATAAAACGATTTGAAGGGAGGAAGATTACATAAAACAGTGAGAATGAACAACGAGGAATGTGGATAGTTTGAGTCAGTAACAATCTTGACTGTTTGGGATTTGAACTCGACCAGGGATGCAGTCTAGGACGTAACAGTGGAGCGGAATGATTAGAAGAAAAATAAGATCATTCTACTCTATGTCCAAATTTTTATATCGATTGTCATGGATGTGCTAACCTTTATGCTGCTTTTCAGACTAGATCTTGAGTCTGGTTGAGACTATAGACGTGTACACGCACCGTTATAATATTATTGGTTTGGGTCATCTTCCCGAAAACCCATATTTTTGTAGCATGCCCATAGCCCGAAAATGTGCATAAATTCAGCATGAGTTAAGAACTTTCAACTGATCAATCCAAAACTGTATTTGAAGAATCTTTATTTGTTAATAATAATTGAGTATTGAAGCATAATTCATTTCCCACCATTCCTAGAAATAGTTTTGAATAAAAGCTTAATTTTTAAATATATTTAAGGTTTTACAAAACAGTTACAATGAAACACTTTGGAATATTCAAAACAATTTCTAGGTATGGTACGAAATGGATCGTTCTTAAGTTGTCAAGCGATCAGGATTCTTTTCTTTTAATTCTGTTTTAAATAAAAATTGACCAGAATGCAAATGCGTATATAATGATTGAAATAATATATTTTTTCTGGTAGTTGGGCTATTGGGACATCGGGCAGTTGTCCGGCGCCCCCTGTAAGATTTCTTAATAGTGTTATTATACATGTATTGCTTTTTAAATAGACGTATTATTACGTAGGTAAACATTTGATTTATTCTCTTACTAAATGTGCTTACGTGGCCCCAGTCAAATCCAGTCTGTCTCCGATCTCTCTCCACATTCACCATCACTCTCCACATCACCACCTCAGCATACCTCCTTCTCTCTCTCCGGCTATCTTTTTCTTCTACCATACTATTCGCATCTGGGACGCAACGTTATTAATTTAAAACTAGTAACGATTGTAGAAAATTTATCATTTGTACTAAAGTGTTTCAGTAAAATCGTTTTCCTACCATTTTACTATACTTTCTAACGTCACATTGTAATGAAATATTTTGCATGAGCAATCGTATTTTGGTCCGAAACTATTCATATTTATGACAGAAGAAAACTTGACCACTCAAAATATCAGTACAATATTTTTCACAAACTATTTAATAACAACGAACAAACATCTACTTACCTACATACACATATGAAGGTACTTTGTAGATAGTTACATATTCAACAATTCGTGCAAAAATTCAGTGGTATTTAAATTCAATGAAATATTCATTACAATCATGAGAATGTAACACTAAGACATTTCATATTACACATTACTCAAATTTATAAAAATAAATGAACAATAATTTTTCAGTGAAGTCAGTTTCTCTGATATGACATTTTTGATGACTTGTGGGGAGTTTAGAATGAAAATTCACAATTTTAGGTTGTTTTAAAAGATAAAAAAGTTGAAATAAAATATGGTATATATCATATTTACTATACCATCGATGAGCTTTACGTAACTACTTCCAAATTTACAATGGAATCTATTTATTTGGGTATCAAACAATTCTTGGTCAGCAAATTGCTGACGCTGATTTATGTGAGCCGTCTCTTAAATAATGTCTGGCTTCTAAAAATAATTAACGAGTAGCAGAACGCGATTATTTAAGACGTATTTAATGATTTACTTTTAGGTTTGGTTGAGATAATCTAACCTAAATTGACGCCGAGATATATTTTTGGTATGAAAGTTCTTATTTTTGGTGTACAAGCTTAAGAAATATATTTTTTAGGGTATCTATGACTTACATTGGTGACGATGTACGAAAGAGCTAAAAGAGTGACTTAGTGCCAATCTTATAAAAAAAATTTCGTGTGATAAAGATTCTTCAGTCAAATTCTAGTAAAATTTAACCGACGGGCGAACCGCCAGTTAACCGTCGGTTAGTTAAATGGTATGACAGTGACATATTATTTTTTAAGGTTAGGTCAATTGACCTATTGTCAATTTCAATTTGTCAATTTTCAATTTGTGTTCATGCTATTTGTGTTTATTTTAGTATGTATTTATCGTTCTGCTACATTTTTAATGAAAAATGTCTTCATATAATGATGTCGAGATATTATTGTACTCAAGTTCGTCGGATGAACAACAAACGAGAGAGAAATTTTGGGTTATGTTTCGCCTCTGACAGCTCTAAAACGGTTAAAAAGTTTTATAATACAAGCGTTAGTAATATTTACTGACGAACGGTCATCCGTTCATGTGATGGTAAATGAGTTTGCGTATTCGTCAAGGATATTGCGTAGGGACGGAAGGGATGAGAAATATATCCGAAGAAAGAAAGTCTGCGGGAATTAAGTCAATGGTGCACACAGGACATCGGATGTTGCGAAAAGAAAATTTTGAGCCGTATCTTTTGACCGGTTTCAGACGATGAATATTGGTCGTAGAGCTACAAAAATAAGCTCGACACCACGCGTGATCAAATCGAGTCTCAAGTAGCAAAAAAGGAAGACTTCGGTGGTTGGACCACGTGTAAGTAGTTGATGACCAAGGAAGATAGGTATTTGACCGAGAATAAGGGGAAGAAGATGATGATGAGATATTATTGATCCAATAAACTCCCCATTATGACAATATAATAATACACATAACAATACCTTGCAATTTATTTTAGTCATTTTGACTCTAATACGGAGCCATCCATGTATGACGTCACACGAATTTCACGATTTTTGGAGCCCCCCCCGCCCTTGTCACAGGAGGGTGGTCACATTTGTGTGACCCCCCCTCCCCTGGTGTGACGTCACGCACGTATTTTGCAATTTAAAATGTAGAAATTGTCAAATTCAAACAGCAATTCCAAAATTATTTATGCAGGGTTATTTGTAAAATATTAAGAACTCCGCAGGACTATATTCCTCCCTTGTTTATGAGTCGAAAATGTTCAAGCTATCATGACCTAATATCAATAGTTATGGAGATATACGACAGCAAAGTTTCCATTTTTTTTTTCAATATTTCCGACTTATTTTTTGTAAAACTTATCGTTAAAGTAACTAATATCAATTACGAAAAATTCATTCGATTTAATACAAGTTAAATAAAATTATTAAAACCCTGAAAAAATTCCAGTTGGAATTTTTTCCAATTGGAATTCGAAGTTTTTTATTTTTTTATTTGACTTGTATTAAAGGGAATGAATTTTTCATACTCGATATAAGTTACTGTAATGATAGTCCAACGTTTTACAAAAGTTAAGTCAGAAATATTGAAAAAAAAAATGCAAACATTTTCGACTCATAATCAAGGTAGGAATATAGTCCTGCGAGGTTATTAATGTTTTACAAATAACCCTGTATATTTCTTATCAAAATATTTTTTAAATCAATATATTATGGATGTCTCACAGAGACGAAATTATATTTTTATGGGAAAGTGGGTATGGACGTCTCTTGGGTGTTCATAGGACTTACGACCTATCGTACGGCTGGCTTAAGTGATCGCTTCACCATTTCCACCCATGATAGAATACCATGTCTATTAAATTTTTGGAAGTTATATATATTTAAATTACACGCCATGTTCTGTATTTGTGTTGCAACAATCCTTAGCGCGACCGGCATCCAAAGTTTCTTTTCATTCCCCTTAAATGACCACAGATGTTACTAATGAGGCATCTATTTTATGATTTTTAGAATTTTTAGCAATATCCTTTATATGTGTCATGAGATTTTTCCGAATTATTAGCATTATACTAGAACGCCTGAAATATCATATCAAATTTTTAAACTCCTTTAGACCAGTATTTTCATTCAGAATATTTCGAGTTGTCCAAATTATTCAGAACAGTATTGGATTTTTGTCACAGGGACATATCATTAATAAATCAATATATTATAGAAAATATACATATTCTACATATTCTATTATATAATAATATACGAATAAAATAATATATATTCTAAAATATACTGATTTAGTAATGATGTCCCTGTGACAAAAATCCAGTATCTATAATTTAAAAATCTAAAAATTTGGACAAACTCAAAATATATCAAAATATATTTTTGTGTTTGTTTAAATCTTTCAGAACGGTAATACTGGATTTCTCGTCACAGAGACATCATTAATCAATGAATGTATATATTATGGATGTCTCACAGAGAAGAAACTGTATATTGCTTCATAAATTCGGTAAAATCAATTGTGGGAGTCTCATTGAGCGACATTAACGATATCAAAAAAAATAATTAGCGACATCTGTGGGGATTTAGGGGGAAGGAAAATGGCTGACACAGGCCGGTATAATAGGTTGTTACAACACATACGTGATGTGTGTCATATAATCCAAATATATACAACTTCCAAAAAAATTAGTAAGACTTGGTATATTCTATCATGGTGGAAATGGCGATCCTTACATATGTGTAAAGTGATCACTTAAGCCTACCATACGATCGGTCGTAAGTCCGATATATACCATAAATGACTTCTATACCTACTTTCCTATAATAATAATAAAAATACATAAATGTTCAAGTTTTTTGTTTGTAACATTGTGGAAATTCATTTTTAATATTTAAAAAAATGAGGGTAAACAACACTGTTTTATTCCACTATATTTATTTTGAATTGTTAGAACGTTTTCGGGATTTCTCCCATTGTCAATAACAACACGTTTACAACTAAATTAAAAATAATTCGAGACAGAATTTATAGGGATTGGGTGGGTGTAATGATGGTGGGGGTCAGGGGCGGGGTTAGAATGGATAGTAGTGGGAAGGTTATGGGCGGTATCTGGATGTTAATTATATTTTTTCGAAATTATTATATGGGTGCAATAAAGGAAGAAAGATGGACATCTTAGAGATTTTAGAAATAAATAATAATAAAATAAATAATAAAAATATAATTAACATCCAGATACCGCCCATAACCTCCCCACTCCTATCCATTCTAACCCCGCCCCCGACCCCCACCACCATTACACCCACCCAATCCCTATAAATTCTGTCTCGAATTATTTTTAATTTAGTTGTAAACGTGTTGTTATTGGCAATGGGAGAAATCCCGAAAACGTTCTAACAATTCAAAATAAATATAGTGTAATAAAAGTGTTGTTTACCCTCATTTTTTTAAATAATAAAAATACAGTTTCGTCTCTGTGAGACATCCATAATATATACATTAATTGATAAATTAAGCATTTTAGAAATATTACAAAACGTAACACAATGAACGGTGTAAAATTTAATCAACTTGTGTCCATGGACTTTGAATACTTTCCTTAACATTATTTATGACTGGCATGACAGTAATTTCGATATTGATTTGGATAATGTTAGGAACATTCGATGTGTATATTAATATTTTAAAGGTTTTCGTTAGAGTTGAGTTTTGATACTTTAAATTTATACATGTGACGTCATGAAGCTTGTGAATCCCCCCGTCACAACTTGTTGATCCCCCTCTCCCCCTTTTCCGTGTGACGTAATTTATGGATGGCCCCTGAGTTAATAATTATATAAATATTTTATTCAGAAAATGAGAAAATTTTGAAAATTTTTTGGATTGACGATTATTAATTAAGTAATTAGATCTACTAATTGATTCCTACTGTCTAGAATTATTGAATATATTTAAAACTAGTGTTTAGATTTTTTCTTAAGTTTAACTATTTGGTGGGCTTAGTCAAACTGTTGTTACCGCATTCGTTTGTTTTGTTAGGAAGTCGAAATTATTCCTTACAATTTTCAGTGGCGCAGCTTTGATTGGGCGCTTTGAGCAGATTTAGTTCGTACAACTATCGTTCTTCATACACACGAAATCACTTGGTAATGAAAAAATATTAAAACTCTTAATTAATAGATCATAAAAAAAAAATTGTAATAAAAAAAGCATTATAAGTACATATGTCGAAAATAAAGGTTTTTTTAGAGACGGAAAACTTTAAATTGTAATAAAACACAGATAAATATTTTTAATATCCAAAAAGCTCAAAAGCTCAAATGCACGCAACGATCCATGGAGAGATCCGTGCTTGGAGTAAGCCTAAGAGATGACGAAATTAGGCGCAGAACTAGAGTAGCGGATATCATGGAACGTGTAGCGAAGCTAAAATGGCAATTGGCATGACATGTTGCAAGGCAGGATGCTACAAGATGGCCTCCCAGAGTTCTGAAATGGAGACCTTGGGCACAGTATAATAAATACATACAGTATGTTATCTTGGCAGTGTCCTTGAAATAAATACCTACGGCCCCTTGGTACTTAAACTTGGTTAAAAACGCACCAGGGCTGCTCATTGACTGACTCTTTATGGTTTGGGGTGCCATAAATTGACCTAAATGTATGCGTGGGAGCGTCTCACACTGCTTGCGTCCGTACGTTACTGCAGCCCTGCGGCGACTGAGCAGTTCGAAGTATACCGAGATTTCGAAGGGTGTCGTTTCGGCTGTTTGTATGAAGATATAATACTGTATGCTTTACTATACTGTGCCTTGGGAGAATAAAAGAGGCATTGGAAGACCTCAAAAGAGATGGGCCGACGATATAGTCGCTGTGGGGGGAAATAAATGACTACAATTAGCAAACAACAAGGAAGGATGGAAGGGTATTGAAAAGGCCTGTATCCAGCAGTGGAGAGACGAAGGCTGATGAAGAAGAAGAAGAAGAAGATAAAATTGGCATTATTTGACAGATACGGCAATAATGCGTCGAATGTCGGCTTCCAAGAAGCGGTGACTTTTTCAGGATATAATGCTGTTTCGAGAATGGCTTGTGGATTATCATCACTTCAAATGAGGCAATTCTGTTTGTTGACATAGGCCCGGTTGTTTCAAATTCGATCAAAGTAAGCGTAGAGTTTAAACTGAAATTTTACGTTCTCCACCTTAGAGTATATACAATGGATTGTATATACTCTAAGTTCTCCACCAATCAGGCGATCCGTTTTCGTAAAAATCTATGCTTTTATCGACCGCTTACTTTGATCGAACTTGAAACAACCGGGCCATAGCCATTAAACCCAAAGTGTGCTTCATCACTGAACACCAAACATTTGGATTGTGAAAATTAGATTACGCTATGTATGGGCCAGCCACGGAAGTTAGATGCCCAAAATTATACTTAAATAATAATGCCATAAAAATATCTATCAAATAAAGTCAATTTTATGGATATTAAAATACTTTTTTGTGTTTTATTTCAATTCAAAGTTATACGCCTCTAAAAAAAACAGCCTTTAATAACATCGCATTATCCCTGTAAAGAATATATTTTTCTGACTCACCCCGCCCGATTTTATACACAGATCATAGTATTTTGTATTTGTATCTTCAATTATCTTTTGAATTTCATTTTAAGTTCAAAAGATATTCTTTTGATTTACGAAAAAAAATACATTTTTATTTTATATAGGTACTATAAATCATTTCTATGATCAGATAAATTTTTTCTTCTTAAGTCGACAAAGAAAATAAACACCCATAACAACATTCTAGTATATTATAAAACATTACGCACTTTTTAATAGACTAATAGAGAAGCCAAAAAAACATATTATTTTTTTTTAACTGTATATGCTTACGGATATTTTATACGAACCGTGTGTTTTTCCGAGATACAGTTCTCGAAGTTTCGTTGAAGTCGTATTCAACGTCATCAGGAGAACGACCTGTGCCCGCGGAGTTAGAGGGCGGACTGATTAATGTTTCCGTGTCCGGGGGCGTAAATTATATGCATTCTGTTGTGGAGTGTTCTCTTCTTCTTCATTGTGCAATATGTATTACGTCGGTGGACTTTTTCACAACGTCTCTCAAGGGTTTGAATTAAGGTCGTGAGAACAGAGCGCCAAATACTTGATAGTTTGTAACTGTCATCTCTATTGAAATTGGGATGTTTGTATATTTCAATGGACTCCCTCACTAATCTGGGTATAAGGTGCGGTTCTGTTGATAAGATTTTTGTCTTGTCAAATCTGATGGAATCTAAAGACCGTAATAACAATCTTAGATCTTAACTCATTAATATAACAAGTATGTTTTGTAATGTGTTCGAGTTTTTCCAAAAATTGTTTTATTTTCTTACATATTTATTAAGGGATTCACATTTATGTTTATGTTTATTTGATTCCTTAAAATTTCTGCTATTTTTAAAATGACAAATCTGTCTTTCAGGCAAAGTTCCCGCCATTGAGATAGAGGAAGATGTTTGCCTGTACGAGAGTTTAATTACAGCTGAATACATACAGCGCACCAAATACTTGATAGTTTGTAACTGTCATCTCTATTGACATTGGGATGTTTGTATACCTCTCGGAAAAGCATACGGTTCGTATAAAATATCCGTAACCATTTACGGTTAAATATGTCTAACGACCGTAATAATAACCTTAACCCTTTAAAAACATATTCTATTTTAAAATGAAATTAATTTTTAATAACCTTAATTTTTTTGCAAACTGCTCATTGATAGTTGCGCCACTGATCCAATTATTAAAACATTCTATCTAACTGCATTTATCGCAGGAGGCATTTGCTATCACATTCTTTCTACATTATTTATCACAACGTCTAATTTTTTGTTCGTGGAAGAGGGTATTGAGATGTGTTAATACATCCGCTAGTATCGACTAGTCTAGAAGGCAAAATTACTATATTTACCGTTTACCGACAAAAATATACCTTACGTATTCTAATTTATTTTAATGAACGAACTACAAACTAGTTAAGTTGAATTGATTGAGTAGTGACGTACTCTTCTCCAATTGGTTCCCTCATTGCGAGGATCGCGACAGTCGGAGTCCGATCTGAATTTCCTTGACGGAATAATCCAAGTATATGGTCCCGTTGTTCATACAATGTAAATAAGTATTTCACTATATAATTTAATGTCCTGTTAATTTAATCCAACTAAAATAATCGTAATCTAAATTAAATAAACCAAACCTAATAACCTAACCTAACCAAACCTAGTAACCAAACCTAATAACCTAACCAAACCAAACCTAATAACCTAACCTAATCTCATATATTGCCTATGAAATGTCAAAATATGCAGTGCATTTTTCGAAACTTTAAAGTGTAATATCTTATTTAATACTTACTTTTTAAACGTAAATATCTTTCATTTTGTTATTATCACATTCAATAATATAGTGAAATATTTTCGTTGTATATGCAATGGGACCATTATCTTGGATTTAGCCTTCCTTGACTGTGCTGCTTCACTTTTCTCTATTTCAGTTCAGTTCAGTTTCTAATGGGTTTGATCTGGTAGGCTCAAGATTTCATCCTCTTGTTTCCATCAGATATTTTTTTAAATAGAAACTCACGCTTTTCATAGTCTCCGTGTATACACAGAGATATGTACACTCAAGCTTGCAATGTTTTCTAATTTCGAGGCTGTCAATGCAGGGGAATTTAATTTTAACGATTTAACTAGCTGTGACCCGTCAAAAATGATGGAACATCGGTTGGGGCCAAGCCCTAGTGTATATTTAAAGTAACTTTTTGGCAGTCCACGGAGAGGCGGCCGTAGTAGCACACGTAGAGCGGCCGTTTCGGGTTTGCTAGCCCGGGGTTCAAGCCCCATCTCTGGCCGTTTAATTTCGTATTGAAATTATGGACGTTATACGAAGTTACGGGGACTGAAAGACAGACAACGAAATCATTGTTTGATTAAAACAGTTTTTAACTTTTTTGCACTATTTACTGTTTTTTAAATGTACAGATTTCAGCCCATCACTGGTATCTTCAGATTGGTATTTTTTTTCTTAAGCTAAAGCATTTATACAATTGAACTTTTGAAAAAGGGCATTTATACCTTTTGAAACTAAATAGAATGATTAAGCACCCACAAGTGATGCAACGAATACGAATACGAATATTCGTATTCGCCGAATAGTAGATATTTACCGAATATTCGTATTTGCTGAATATCATCACGAATGTTAAAAAACAAACTATTTATAACTGAACGCAACGAAGATTACAGTTTGGCTGTGTACCATGTATCCGAAAACACTCTATTGTTGGGGATTTCCCTAACATTGAATGAATGGATTTGTTGAGTTCTCAAGTTGTCAATTGTCACTTGTTTCTCAGCATAACATGAGTTCTTTCATCTAGTTTCGTTGGGTTATTAATAAGGTTAGGTGCTCATTTAATGTAGTTTGTGATTTGTAATACGTATTGTTCGTTCCATTTTATTCCGTTGTGTGTATAAGTGTTAACTTTTATAAAATAATTTTAAATTATATCTAATTAGGTACATGGCAAAAAACTAGCCCAGAAGTATTTTTCATTAAAACCGTCTACTGTTGCCCCAGATAGATTATTTTTCGACCATTGAGAATATACAAACGGATAAAAGAAATCTCCTAACGGATAAAATTTTATCGAGAAGTTACAAATGTTGCGCTCTTTTATCAAAAATTTGCCGGTGGTAAATTTTAATTATTAAATCTCTTAGTAAAAAAGAACATTGTATTATTCATTACCATGTTGAATTATTCGTATTCGCCGAATAGTAGGTTTGATATTCGTATTCGTGAAAGTAGTATTCGTAGCGTTCACTACTACATCATTGTTAAACATCCTTGTTATAAAATTGTATAAATGCCTTAGCTTAAGAGAATAATGTAGGTACTAATCTGCAGATGGCCGTTATAGGCTGGAACCAGTAAGTTAAAAAAACAATAAAACAGAAATAATATTTTTTACGTGGTACTGTATGGACCCTTCTGAACTTCAAAGCTAGGTATAGTAGTCCTCTTAAACCCTTTTAGGCTTGATCACAACCAGATTTTCCAGATCATTAATCTCCCCGCGGGATGTTTAAAAAATTGAAGCACGCGTTTCAGACAGATAATTGACAATCTACCTGGAATTATTAATTCATCAAAATTCGATTTGAATTTCTGTACTGATATAAGATAATACAAAGCAGACAATTTTTTTTAAATTTTAGAAGGTAATCTTCGCTTGATATATTACTATCTAAAACTGAACGAGTTTTTTTCTATATCTAAGTAAACATCTTTAATTTTTAGTTCTGATCGCCATTTTAAAACTAGGAATTTGTAGCATCCTGATATATTTTTGAAAAATAACTGTTGTTTTTGTTTTGGAAAGACATAGATACTGTCATGGTGTTGTTAAAAAGCTATACTTCTATATATTAGTAAATAATTATGAATGAAAACGAATTTTTGTTTTTTTCCACTAATTTTATTTGAGAATGCCAGTACTGCTTGTTTCAGAAACGTCCGTTTCCTTCTTCAGGTGAGTGCAGAGTGAAGTGTGTGGGATTGTGTATCTGGTGTTAGGGTTGCTGGTCAAGTGGAAGTGGAGGGGTGTCTAGGTGGTGGGAGAGGGAGACAATTATGAGAAAGGGTGAAGTGGAGGGTTGTATTTGATTATTGATAGTATTATTTTGTATATTTAAGTTTTTATGAATTTTAAGAGTTTTAATTCCTATGAGATATTTATATTTGTTATTCAATGTATAATTGTTTTCCATAGTATGGTTAGCATATTCTGAAAAGTTATTATTAGTGAGGCACCTTTTATGTTCTTTAAATCAAATGGAAGTTTCAGATAGTGATATTCTCAAATAAAAGTAGTAGAATAAAATAAAAAATATTGTTTTCATTCATAATTATTCAAATATATTTACAAAAAATAAACGCCTACACATTCAATTCATCTATATATTAAATTTATGGGTTTAAGGTAGTTATGTTGCCAACAAATTATGTCTCTAAAATATGAAAGATTTCAATGTTTTTAACATAACAGCATTTTTACCACAATTTACCCATTTTATAGACTGTGTGACCTACGTGAGTATGTAAAAAAGAGAAGAAACATATAGGATACCATGCGAAGACTATTTTCTCAAGTCAGATTTATTTAAAGATCGTTCATCAGAAGCCAAAACCCAGCAAGGAATCACAATCTAAGCTCTTGACTAATGGCTTCTCTGTTCTCAGCTTGTACGATTTATAAATAAACCTGAAATTAATTTCGTTTCACCAGAGTGTTGTACAGAGCCCGTCTGAGCTCTCTGGGGGCTGGAGCCGCGCCAGGGTCGGCGCACCTCCTCAGCAGCGAGGCCAGGATGGTCGGCGCCCTCCTCGACACCAGCAGCCCGGGCAGCATCACGCGCGCGCGCACCACCCACCCGAGATAAATCTTCTCGCAGACTATCTGCAGGTTGTCCACGCTGCCGTCGCTTCCGGAAGCGCAGGCCATGCCCTTCGGCCTCACTCCTCTCAAGTCCAAATAGCGCAGCTTACCCCCGGAAGCGCCGAAGTTGGAGAGCTCCACGTCGCAGAACTTCAGCTGCGCTCTGTCGAACTTTTCCAGCAGTTCGAGGATGAGGACGGCTATGCGGGATCTTCGCTCCCACTCTTCGTTACTCTCTTCTAGAGAAAACAGGGCGGAGGGCCCCTTCAAGGGCTCCGCGTGCTCGACCGCGTAGAAGGTCCCGCACGTGCCCACCCTCTTGGGGAACAAGCCCTTGCCGGCGAACAGGATGGTCATCAGGTACTCGTAGTCTTGCAGCAGCACCCAAGCGTTGTCCATTTCGGTAGCGCGCCTGGAAATGTCGTCCCGATTGATGGACTCGGTGTCGTCGTCTCTCGGCAGTCTGCCCAACTCCTCGGCCTTTTCTTCCGATATGGAAATGTTCATTTTCAGCAGGACGTGCTCCTTGATCATGTTCCTGAAGTCGTCGTTGGAAGGATAGTGTCTGTCGTTCTTCTCGTCCACCCAGTAGAGCAGCTCGGGTTCGAACACTGTCGTCTTTTGAGGGGATTTGAAGACCAGTTTCTTGCTGTTCAGGGTGGCCGTGAAGGCGGAGTGCCTGTTGTTGGTGGTGTGCTGGCAGGCGATGGCTTGGACGTCTTCCAACACGCACAGGGGCTGACACAGGTTTCCAAGAGCTTCACCGGACATGTGTTCTATGCACTGCAAAAAAGGCACAATATTATTATATGTGACAAGATTCTAAAAATCTATTAAAATGACGTATAATCCAAGGTTCCGGGTGGACTAGAATATTCTATAAGAAACAGTTCAACGTCAAAAGTTTCTAGAACTCGAGAAGTTACAAATTACGCAAAAACCGTTGGTTTTGACAAGCAAAACCAAAGAATGCGAAACTAGAGGCACAAAGCAAAACGGCGATTCAGTGCGATTAGTGACAGTAAATTAAGTATAATTAAGTGTATATACTAAGTAATCAATAGTGAATTAAGTGCTCAATAGACGTGCGAATACTCTGGAAACACGAGTACAAAGTATTTCACAAACGAGTGATTCGTGGTGATTAGTGGAAAATAGAGTGAATTAAAAATTGTACTCCAATTAAATTTGTAGCCAATGACTTTGGTGATAAATAAAAACATTAAATAATTTCAAATCCTTGATTTGTCTCCCACCGCTATAATCTCGTGACAATATATATGTGGGGGAGACCAATCAGATGTTTTCAAAATAAATTATTATTCTTATTTCTTTAATAAAATTTTCACTTTATATTTGAAATTTGATAAATATTAATAAAACTTGTAATTATTTTATTTTAGTGTTATTGTGCACACTAAAATGATTGGTAAAGAGTGGACTAGGCAAAAGTGGTGCGGCAGGGCAGTATGGAACTCTATCCACTCAACTTGAAGGATGTTTAGCTGATAAAAACAAAACTTTAACATCGGCACGTAACTAAAGTCGCCTTAAAACAAGACATCCATAATGACGAGTACAGAAGCACACGTGATCATTGTCATTTTGTAAGGAATACATTGGTGTACCAAACAGAAACCTACCACTCTGTTGACGCGCTGCCACACGGTGGCGCTGGTGCAGAGCAGCTCCCAATGCAGCAGCAGCGCGGCGCCCGCCAGCGCCCCCAGGAGCGCCACCGCCCCCGCCAGCAGCCGGCGCCCCGCCCGACCCGCCCTCATCAAGCGTCAGAGCCTGAAATAACAAGTATTCATTTCTTTCCAGAAACAACATGTATTCATTCTTTTCCAGAAATTACATGTATTCATTCCTTTTCCGAAATAACATGTATTCATTCCTTTACAGAAACAACATGTATTTATTCCTTTCCCGAAATAACAGGTATTCATTCCTTTCCAGAAATTAAATGTATTCATTTCTTTCCCGAAATAACGTGTATTCATTCATTTCCAGAAATAACATGTCTTCAATCCTCTCCATTTAGAGACCTAGGTTGCAAGTAATAACACCTATTCATTCCTTTCCAGAAATAACATATCTTCATTCTTCTCCATCTAGAGACCTAGGTTACAAGTAATAACACCTATTCATTCCTTTCCAGAAATAACATGTATTCATTCCTTTCCAGAAATAACATGTCCTTATTCCTTTCAAGAAATAACAAGTATTCATTCCTTTCCTCTCCATCCAGAGACCTAGTTAGCAAGCATACCAAAGCGCAAGGTCTGATAAAAAATGGGTAAGTATACTTCTAACGCGAGTTAGAAGTTTTACTTCTTTGGCATACACAATACACATATACATAGACAGAGGCGTGCAGTAGCAATATCGTAGCATGACTTTTGCGTAACCAATTATTTGAAAAAAATCGGAATACAACATATATTTCGTAATATTTCTATCACAATTATTGTCATGTAGTATTCATATTTTGATAAATTCATAAATTTAGGCAAATTCCTGCCTTAATTATAAGTCGAAAATGATCAAGACCTTAATATCAATAGTTAAGGAGATATGCGATATCAAAGTTTGCTTTTTTTTCAATATTTCTGAATTATTTTTTGCAAAATGTCGGACTATCAATACAGTTATTATATCGAATATGAAAAATTTATTCTCTTTAATCAAGTCAAATAAAATGATAAAATGAAATGAATTGACGTAAATTTTTTAGTAGGTACATAGTTCGATTCCTAGGCTAGTTTCAATATATATTTTTATTTATGTATTTATCTTCATCTTGATACATGCCGATAGAAAATGGAGCGGCTTATCTCACTAGGAAGAACCTGTGCCGAGATGAGCAGCTTAGAATATAGTGAGAACAAAATAATATAAAGATGAAATAAAATATATTTGAATTGTTTCAAAAAAATTACTACGAGCATGTAAAATCGAATTTGAAACACTAAATTATGAAAAGATCATACTAAATACAACTTAAAAGTATAATATCTTATTAAATATGTAAAAAACTTGAAGAGTTTTACTAAAAAAAAACAACGTCTATTGTAAAAATATGTTTTGTTTACGAGGGAATTAAATTATACAAAAAAATAAATTGTTTAACTGAAATTATAAGTGTGTGAAAAAGAAATTATAAGAAAAAAATATAAGAAAATATACGCGAGGGGGAACATACTTCCACTGTGACCCAATCTTCTCGCCTAAATAAGGGGTTTAGTTCATATCTGTACAGTCTTACACTTTGTGGGCAGCGCAGCACTTCTCACAGCAAACAGCTAAAGTGCAAAGAAATGCAGAACCATTTGCATGTGACGAAGCGCGAAACCAACCAGACAACTAAGGAGATATCGTAAAATAAATCGGTAGGATTTCGCCAGATGGCGTTAGCAAACAGATTTTTTATTACGTAACTTTATGATTTAAAAAATTTCGTCATACCTATGATGCACGCGCATTTCGCTGCAATGACTAAAATTTTGTATAACTATAATGATGTATAACTTCAAAAAATATGAGGAAATTTGTTTTTTTTTTTCAAAATATTCTATTTATTCATCAATCATTTTATCACCTTCAAAGTAGTCCCCACTATATATTATAAACGTCTTTTCAATATTCAACAGCATCATTTAAAGTTTTTTTTTATATAAGTACACGTCCGGCGAATACGGTGGATGAGGCATCGAAACGGTGTTGTTTTTGGCCAGAAATTTTGAAATCTCTCTTCCATTTTCATTTCCATCGAAACAAAAATAGTCCAACAATAAAATAAGATAAATAAATGAAAATAAGGTCTTTATGATAAATAAATTATTAATAATGTGCAAAACAAGATTTAAATTGTCGCAAATTAAAATGTACAATTAAGAAATGTGTTGAACATTAACGCAGTAGAGTGCGTAGGTATCAAGGTCAACGCCGTGTATCATCTATGAGTATTGGTTCTTGACATAATATAATTTTGTCTACACTGAAGCGACCGTCAACCAAGTTTACCAATATTTCGCTTTTCAATTGAGGTAGATAAAATAAAGAAAGGAGTGCTGAGATGGTTTGGTCGTGTGGTCAGGAAGGTATGAACGAGGAAAAGATGGTTAAGAAAATATATGAGGCGAGTGTTGAAGGCAACAGGAATAGAGGGCGTCCGCGAAAAACCTGGCACGATCAGGTACTACAAGTATTTGAGGATGGCCCTGTTAAAAGCCGCAACAACCGTAGAACGTGTATGAGAAGATGCATGAATGTGGCCGAAGCAAAAGTGGTGTGCCAGGAAAGAAGAGTGTGGCGTTCAATCCTCTCTGCCTACCCCTGCGGGGAAACGGCGTGATGGTTAGTTAGTTAGTTAGTTGAATTGAGCCTGTGTCATGATGAATACATCAAAGATGCTGTTTCCTAATGATATTTCGTTAAAAGTGATTAACCCATTCTAGGTAGAGGAGATATTGGTGTGAAATAGGATGGAGATCTCAGTGATCGGACGTGTATGTTTATGTATATTTGTTACGGTATTAAGAGGGTGTTTAGTCTTTTATTGACTATTTTGTCAATTTTTTCAGTAGGTTAGTATTTTTTCGTCTTTTTTCTAGAGTCGTCTTTCGTCTATGATCGGGAATCGAACCCTGAATCACCGGTAAGAGAAGCCAGGGTCATATCCATTGGACTGCGAGGGCCGCCCTTATATTACATTGTCGCAAGACTGTAGAAACGGAAAGAATAACACGTAATCGAGAATTTTACAACTGGACGTTTTGTGAATTGGAATATACTGGCGGTGTCCGGAATACAATGTAATAAATTGGAAACTTTTAGAAAATAAAAATCAGAGATAATAAAAAAAACAAGCAACCGGCAGCGATTCTGTGTAAACAGCGAAATACTCTGCGAGAGTACCTAGCGTGCGTTCAATAGTGAATACGAGCACCACAAACTTGCGAATATTCTGGAAAGACGAATATAAAGTGTTCCACACTAGTGATTAAAAGACCAGTGTTCCAATTAAATTGATGACTTTGGTGGTTGACCACAACTTTCATTAATTTAAATTTTTATTTTTTATGTTTATTAGAGACACTAACAGGATAATGGGTACATGATACTCTAATAATAAAATATTATATATAAAGACTATGCCCATATCCCAATTACATGTAGTGTCTTCGGCACGCTTTAGCAAAACGTATTTTTACATTTATGTATATTTTACGTGTACATTTATGTGTATTATATATTTAGTGTTTGAATGTAGTGCGATCATATAAGAATATGTAAATAAATAATTTATTTAATGGATCTATAGGTGCAGGTCATCGTTTAGAAAATGAATGTTGTGTACCTATGAGTGAATTTTTGAACGATGATGAGGTATCTGCTAGAATATCAGCATCAATGTTAGGGTCAGCACAATACAAATTATATGTGCGACACAACCTTGTGATGGGAGAAAAGTAACCAAAATTTTTAGTGTGCTGGCTTATTCTAAAGAACTCCGGGTTTCTTATACGGGGTTTAACATGAAAATTTATGTCAGATAGAGAAAGAGAATCAATAGCTCCGCTGAGAATCTTTGTTTCATTTGTCTCATCGCCACGATCACTTGACAATATTTATTTAATTTTGCTTGCAATTTAATATTACGTGTAGAAGGGTGTACGCAGCAGAACTATAAAGCCATGTATTAACTAAGGGACAAATCGCGCAACATTCCGCGCGGCATGTCGCATCAGCATCTACGCTCATGTTTCGGGGACAATGACGCGGTCATTTGACGTGTACACACCGGGATTCACATATCACTTGTCGCGGAAATGTCGCCCAAAAACCAATTATGGTGATTAGTGCTACGTATCTATTTATTCTAACGAGTTTATCGAAACGTAAGAGCAGAAAAAGGTGGTGGGTGCGAAAGTATTTACTGCAAAGGAAAAGAAGGATGGATATTCTATGCGATCTTCGAATGTCTGACGGATCATTTGTCAATTTCATTCGAATGACAATAACTGATTTTGAAAATTTATTACAAATGATTGGGTCTTCCATAGACAAGCAAGACACAATATTACGGAACGCTGTTTTGTATCACATAGCATATCATATAGCATATGTAACTATAGCGCATGCGTTTTAGCTTGTCACGTGGTACTGACGCGCGGTACGATGTCGCGGTGCGCTCGTTCGGGAACCGCGCGCATGGCACATAGAAATGCCGCGCTATGTTGTGCGCAACGTTGCAGCGTCACGTAGACTAAAGACGTAGACATAGGCCGCGCGCGATGTTGAGGGACAATTTGTTCTCTGGTGAATACGCGGCTTTAGTTAGCAAGGTTTCGAGGGTCGAAATGTCTCATTGTTTCCGGCGACGCCTGCGCAGTGGAGATGTCTGAAGCCTGCTCATTTAGGCGGGAAGCTGGATGCACCGCCAAAACTTGGAACTATTATAGAAAACTGCATCTGCCGTAAACATTTATACACTTATTTTTATAGTGCTACAGCTGTCGTCACAACAGGCGATGTGAGTAATATTATTGAACTTTTTTTATGCGAAAAAGGACTGCTCGTGCTATTAAATGTAATAAAATAATACATTACCTACTGAGTCCTACACTACAAGTATTTAAAATAAAAAAAATATTACGCGAACTTAGGGATATTATTTATTTATTTATTTAGGGTATTTACAAGTTCACAGTACAATAAATCAAAGAAACAATCTTGAAATATCCTACTGCGGCTCAATTATACGAACGACTCAATATATCAATGTAATTTCAGATCTTAACGCTAATCTAACCAATTATATAAGAAATAAAACAAGAGAAAAGTGAAATAAACAAAGTATGACAACAGCAATAAACAAAGTATGAAAACGGTATTAAAAGCAATAAATCAAGAGAAAAGTGAAATAAACAAATTATGAAAACAGTAATAAAAGCAATAAATCAAGAGAAAAGTGAAATAAACAAAGTGTGAAAACAATTTTTTAATTAGTTTTTAAAACTACACTAGTTTTTAAAACAACAGTTTTTAGAACAACACTCTCCCAAACATTGCATTCTTAATTATACTTGAATTTGATTTTTTGAAAAAGTCTCCGTTCTGCCCTTTTCAAAATGCACAAATTCAAACGATGTCAATTCGACGATGTCACTGGGATTGCTTAGCAACATGAATAAACACAGAAAATGTAAAATTAATGTCCACAATTGGCAAGTAAATATTAGAAAAAAAAACTGAAATCCATTTTTTTAAATGTAGGTACACTCAATTGACACACGTGTGCATTAGAAAGTTCATTTTTCAAAGGATTATTTCACTGCAACAAAAGTAACACTTCTCCCCAAAAATACTCCACGATCAACAGACTTTCCATCTTGGGAAACAAGTATGCACAAATTGCATACTTCAGCGTTAACTTAAGTCATTACCGATATCTCCTTAACGAACATTTTACCGTTAATTTATTATATTAAACTTTGTTAATACATATTATATGAATACATGTCTTTGTTCATACTGATACACACTTTATGATTGTCTTTACTTTAGCAAAAATATGTTTTTTTTAAACATTCTGTCACAGAGTATTAATTTGTAAAGAGATGAACCGTTTTAATGAGAGGAGATGTCCTCCTTGCGTCTATTTAAGGCACATTTTACAAACGCATTATTCTTGCATAATCAAATCCCCTAGCAAACAAAAAACAACAATAAAACAATTATTATAAAAGATACTGTTTTATAAATTTCATATGTATGTATGTATTTATAATGTATACATTTGTAAATGATCATGCATGCAGATATATATTTACATATATTATAATGTACACTGTTATCTAGGTATGTATAAGACTTTTATTTTATTGTAATAGGTGTAAACCGTAATAAAATAAAATAAATAAATAAATAAATAAATAACAAGGCTCGATTTAGTGTACATTAAAATAATCATGTGGCACTACAAAATAACTATCATATCAATCAATAATAAGTGTTTTTTTCTCTCCTATGAAATTTTGTTCTTGCAAATAGACCCTTTTTATAGGGATGCCTTTAAATATTTATTTTTTATAATCTAAATGTTAATACAGGGTTATTTGGAAAACATTAATAACCTCGCAGGACTATATTTCTGCCTTGATTATGAGTAGAAAATTTTCATGTTATAGTTATGGAGATATGCGACATCAAAGTTTGCATTTTTTTTCAATATTTCTGATTTATATTTAGTAAAATGCTGGACTATCATTGCAGTAACTTATATCAAATATGAAAAATTCATTCCTTTTAATACAAGTCCAATAAAATAATAAAACCTTCGAATTCCAATTGGAAAACATTCCAATTGGAAAATTTTTAGGGTTTTTATCATTTTATTTAACTTGTATTGAAACGAATGAATTTTTCGTAATCGTTATAAGTTACTGTAATAATAGTCCAGCGTTTTACAAAAAATAAGTCAGAAATATTGAAAAAAACTGCAAATTTTGATGTCGCATATCTCCATAACTATTGATATTTGGTCATAATAGCTTAAACATTTTCGACTCATAATCAAGGCAAGAATATAGTCCTGCGAGGTTATTAATGTTTTACAAATAACCCTGTATATGTATCCAAATAAAAATGTACATAATACTCAAAAGACTCCTAGGATCTCTCGTTTTTTTCAAAATAAAAAATAAGCAATAATAATATAATCTTCAATAAGCATGAAAACATTAACCGCAATTATCTCAAAACAGGACAATTTTGTAATCTAGTTCTACACTATCAGAATTAGTACACTTATCGGTGTACTAGTTCTACATGTAAAAGTGTGTAATATTAAGTATGAAAACAACTTACCCCAGAATGTGTATCTTCATCATTATTAATTTCGCAGGCACGCTCCACACGCAACATATTAACCCCAAAAACGCATTTAATTCGAAAAACAAATTACATAATTAACACGGAAATTTCAAATTGGCGGCAGTTGAAAGTACTGCAATGCGGCTCTGACGAATTCTAACCGAACTACGATGGACGCAACGCTTCAGACACGTTTGATGGAAGACAGGTGGGATGTGCTCGTTTGCTGTTCATCGAGACTGTCACTTCTAAGTTCCGCTGAAGTACATCTCGCCGGTGGAGGGCTGACGGTCCACGCAGTGACAGTCCGCGAACCGGCTTCACCGGAACAGCTGATTGCTCGCGATTGGCGCCGGCGCGAAAATAGCGCCCACTGCGCATGACAGGCCTGAACGCGAGGCTAGATCAAAAAAAGGAACCCATAAAAACCAAGTTTTTATTACACTCCCTTTCTTTGTAAAATATAACAACAATTAAAGACGAATTAAAACATGTAACATAACACTGAACTTACAGTAATTTAATATATTTCTAAAATGTCAGATGTTTCGAGTTTTGATAGGACACTTCATGCTTTGAAGATTAAATTCTAAAAACATTTGTCAGTCAATTTACATTTTCGACATTCGTGGTGAAGTACCTATTATGCATACCGACGGAGTAATTCAAATTTAGAAAATATTCCGCGACGTTATCGGGCCGCCGTTGCTAATAATCAAACTTTTCTAATGATTCCAATTTGAAAAAAACCTTAAAATTTCTAAAAATCCGAAATTATACTATAATTATTATTTTTTTTAACGAAAATTTGACAGATCTACTTGATCGTCGCCTCGAGTCTTGCTCAAACTTGCCAAGTTTCAGCTTGATTGGATCACGGGAAAAGGATCAAAAATCGATCCAAAGTTTTTTTTGACGGCACGCCGGCAAGCAAGCAAGCAGACACCATGAGTTAATATAAAGGGAGTAAAAATAGGCGAAATTTTTGATATCAAAGTAGTCTCCCCCAGATACACCGTCTAATTCTTAAGAGGCCCCAGTACACGATTTTCGTATTTGCTTTCGATTTGCTAAATTTAACGTAAACTTATTAAATCATTTTGCATAACCCATAGCTAAACAGGCCTTTAATCAATTTTATGATGATAGATCCATTTACTCTTGAAGCATTTCCTTAAAAAATATTAACAAATAAGTATATTGTTATAACATCAAAAAAATTATAACCCCGAAACACTATTTTAGTTTTCATACAATAAAGTTATATTTGGTACACTTAATCTCTATATTTTCAAATAAAGAATATATATATTATATTTACAAATTGATTGTAAAACGTTTATTATTTTTTGCCTTAATAATATAACAACGTCGTTAAAATGAGAGTAAGGCTTATAACACACTTGAGCCAACCTTATTAAACGCTTCTCAATTTTTTTTTAATGGAGTTTAACTCCTGTGTGTCGGTGGTGTAACGTAGGTCTACATGTCATAGAAAATATGAAATATCTACTTTATATACGAAAACTAAAACGTCACATTTTTTGTAATCATCGAATAGACATGTTCACACCAAAATGACTAAATTTAACTGTTACGAATGTACGGATTTTTTAATTCAATAATATTTATTCATTACTCTCGTATTTTCGGCCAGTGAAAAAGAGAACAGAATATTGTACGTCACAGTTAAATCGAGCAGGAAAGAACACGACAATACCACACATTTCATGTAGGACAGAAACGGCGGTTGCTTGGGTTTCGGTGAAAGAGAAAACAATATCGAAAGAGCACAGTAGAGTCGGTGAGAGCGCACGCAAATTCGATATGCCATGATTTTATGATAATTTACTAAAATAATGCAAATGTATATGTTTACCTTACATAATTATATACCTTTAAAAAGTCTAATCTGTATTGAAAAAATATATTTTTTACCACATATTAAAAACTATGCCGATTTTTGATCTTGTGACACTGTGTTACACCACCGTTCCCGAAGGTATTTTTTAGTACAGCTTTTTAAGAGTTAGGATTGATTTTATCTTCTCAATGTTGGCAAAACGAAGTCCTTTAATGGTTTTTCCCCACGCCACGTCCTTTGAATAAGGAGGCTGAGGTTTCACAACGCAGTTTTTTTTGTGCAGAAATTTTGAAATCTGGGTTCAATTTTTTCCACAAGTAAAAAAATCGCCGAGAATGACGGAAAGCGTGTGATCTTTTCATCGTCTGACAGTGAAGTAAGCATCCAATATGGCCACCAATACAAGACACGCCAGGGACAGGTGTACCAACAAAACAAAAACTGAGCATGCCAGTCAATACTGGACAAATTCAAAATATCCTGAATGAAAATACTGGTGTTAAGGAGTTTAAAAAATTTAAATGATATTTTAGGCGTATTCTAGTGTAATTAATAAATATTAAATAATTCGGAAGAATCTCACTACACATTAAAAGGATATTGCTGAAAATTCCAAAAAAATATCATAAAATAGATATCTCATTAGTGACATCTGTGGTCGTTAAGGGAAATGAAAAAGCTTTGGATGCCGGTCGCGCTAAGGACTGTTGCAACACATATACGGAACACGTCGTATAATTTAAATATATACAACTACCAAAAATTTAATAGTTATGGTATTCTATCATGGGTGGAAATGGTGAAAGTTACATTGTGTAAAGTGATCACTGAAGCCAGCCATACGGTAGGTCGTAAGTCCTATGTACACCCAAGAGACGTCCATACCCACATTCCCATAAAAATGCAAAATATGTGACGTCACACCCACCTTTGACAAGGCCGGCGGGGGGGGGGGGGGGGGGGGAAGGCAAAAATCTTAAAATTCGCGTGTTTCGTCTCTGTGAGACATCTATAATATATTGATTGAAAAATTGAGCAAATAAAATTGATTCAGTATAAATATGGCCCCCGAAATCGAAATTTTTTTTGATCGTACCTCGCTTGTGTGTTGGTTACATTTCGCGTGCGATTGAATGTTCCTTGATATTCTATGTACCTACCAGCCTATATTGTGTAACACATTTATGTAGTTTTTGATTTAATATTGAACCAGCTGATGTAAACAAGATGTCTACTGCCTGTTACAAAAATTGTAATACATTTTAAAAAGTTGTAATATAATGAAAAGACGCGCGGATCTTCCGTCGCGTAAAATCGGCGAAGCAAATGAGTCGACCGATCATCCGCGCAGTGTGTTTGATAAGCTCATGAAATAAATGTAGCAGCGTTCTGCGACCGAAGAGATGCGGCAGAAGATCCGTATATGGCGCCGGACTTAGTGTAGATAAGTTTGTGCGCACATGTAGATTCGTCGTCGAATCGAACGTCCGAGCGAATAAAAAACGAATACCTATATGAGTTTTGGTGTTCTTTTAACATTGTCAAGCCGATCTTTGAATCTATCTATAGATCGAAATCTCAATATTTATTTATTTATTTATTTATTTATTTATTTATTTATTTATTTATTTATTTATTTATTTATTCATTCATTTACGCCTAAATAGGCTTTTACATATGTAGGTATATAAGTATATATATGTTTTTTAAAAGCAATATCATCTCAATTAAATCTTTGAAATTTATCTTATAGTGACTTATTACGTGTAGTTGGGACAAAGCGTTGAGAATATAACGTTATTTTTATATTTTTACAAAAAAATTGTTTTATGATAATGAGATTACCGCATAATAAAAAAGTATTTACACAAAATTCTTTAATGTACAGAGAATTAAAAATGTATGATGATATTCCAGAAAATATGAAGAATGAAAATATACTGAATGAATTTAAAAATAAATGTTACACTTAATGTAAAAATATTATAGTATTGTAAGATTGTATATAAATTTTAGATTAAGATAAATAATAAAAGTATCTCAGATACGAAGCTATTTATATGGGAAATGTATATGGAAGACTTTATAGGGTGGCCCAGGGCTTAGACCTATATGATCTAGCTCAAGTGATCTCTTTACACAAAACAGCATTCACCAATTCCACAGTAAGAACATCCACACATAATCAAAATTTTGAATGTTGTAAGTATCTTCTAAATCAGTTTCTTTTATTTTTTCTAGAGACATCATGTATACGTACTATGATTATAATATACATAGATTTGGCATCTGGTAATAATACCTCTACATTGTTTAATGTGGAATATTAACTAATATTCTTTTTAATGTATACCCATATGTTATTCTTCTAAATTATTTAACATAAACACTTGAATACACCTGAAATTATTATGTTCAATTTATAATTTACTTTTATAGACCATTTTATAATTTAAAAAATATTTTTATACGTGTTTTTAGAACACAATTACTGGATTTTGTTCATAGAGGGAACATAATATATTGTTATAAATTATATAGTGAAAGAGTAAATGCTGTAAATATAAATATGTACTAGTAATCAAATACAGAGTTATAATTAATTTAAGAAATAATAAAAAAAGTTTTTAAATCCAGGGATGGACGCCACTGTGTAGCAAGGCCGCTCGTAAAACTGACCGTTGCACAATCTCTGAACGGCACGTGAATTTAAGGGGGAGGGTAAGGTTTTTAACTTTTTTTTTGCATTTCATTTTTAAATGAATGTATAACATCGCAAGAACATTGTGTCAAAATTTCAAGTCAATCGGAGCAAAATTGACGAAATTATGAACATTTGAGCGATACTCAGACTGATTTTCTATACCTGCTCGGGCAGCTGAGAGACGCGCTCACCTGAGGACTACCGGACGTGCTATTGTATTGGAAGAGTTTTGTGTAGACAAGGACAAAAAGATGTTGATGATGAAAGCTCTTTGCTGTGTAAACATGGCATCGACGATTATGTGTAAGTATAAAATAAGTGTTGAGTTTTATTTTGAATTTTACAGTGTGCAAAACTTTTAAGCGTTTTCCCCACATCACACGTTTACAAAGATCCTTTTGAAATTTTGAACACTATTTCTTTACATAATTCACAAGGTAACGCTGGAGAGTTTTTTTCAAATTTGTTATTAATTTTTATTTTTTAATAACAAATTAGTCGATATTTTTCGCAAAAAATCGCGATTTTCCCTTCAAAGTGTTCCAAAAAATTGAAAAATTGAAATTTCAAAAAACCCTCCCAGCGTTACCTGGGAAAATCTATTATCTAACGAATGAACTTTGATTTTTTGATTTCAAATGATCTAGCACCAAGTTATGATGGACACCGCAATTCTCCTCTTTTCCGAGATACGTCCGAATAATTGCTGCCATTGCCGTATTTTTTAATATTTCGTCTTGAAAATTTTACACAATATTCTTCAAATGTCATACTTTAATATACCATTAGTTAAAATAAAGAGACTTTAACTGTGTCGTCACAAAAAATTACAAAAACATGCCTTTTTTTGTACTAATTAACCTTACCCCCCCCCTTAAAATACGCTAGAGCTTATAAATTCAGGATAAATATATGTTGACCTTGAAAACAAATTATCTCAATTGTTCATTAGGTTGCATGTCATAACTTGTCTACTAAAATCTCGAATTTTACGAGTCTTCGGTCGTACAAATATTCGTACAGCCAAGGCATTAATGTGTCTAGAAACAATGTATCTCTAGGCGACCACTTAAAATAAGCTGGGCTGATTGGGTTGCTACTGCTTGCCCAACGTAACTTGGCGTGCGGCGAATTTAAACCCGCCCCGCCCGCACCCGGCGGTAACCCCTCGCCCTGTCATTTAGTTCAATTTTGTATTTGGTCGGGAGCTGTGACATCTTGATTACCAATAAACACTGAATTATTATGTCCAAAACATCCTAAACAGTCCGGGATGGTGCAAGGATAATTGCCAATGAAGTATTAAAGTTTTGCGAAGCCGAAAAAGCGAATAATGGACAGATATTACCGTCTGAAAGTTTGACAGATAGAACGGCCGCCATTACTGCATGGTTTTTTTAGTGCTGCCCGACCAAATTTCTGTATTTAATACGACACCGGTCACCGGACATTCTGTACATTATGTATTGTTTAATAAATTTACACCCTGACATCTTCTGTTACGCGACAGGGACGCCCTCCCTCGCACGCCAAGTTATAGTGGTACGTCTATAATGGAAATGAGTCGATTCGTATGCAGAAGGAAAAGAAAATAGAAAATCTTGAAATCGCATCATTTTAGAAAAGTCAAGAAATAAAGAGAAACATCAAAGCATCTCATCATTCAAGGTTATATGCAGAAGAGGCCCTACAAAATGCAGGACATCCTGGTTGAAGTGTCTAAGGCAACTGTTCAGGAAGTCCAAAGTCCAACTATTTCGAGATGTTGCAACTAAAATGTTACCAATATGATCGCTGATCAGTGCTCACTTAAGCTGCTGAGACGTGGGTACTAACTAAGAGGAATGAGCGAGCACTGGACGTTTTTGAAAGAAAATTTTTGAGGCGTATCTTTGCCCGGTTCTAGAAAATTATCTTTGGTGCAGACGTTACAACAATGAGCTCTGAACTCTGTGTTAAGGAGCTAAACGTCACCAAATTGATAAAACTGGGAAGACTTCGGCGGCTGGGTCATGTGGAGAGAATGACCGAGCATCAAGCACCAAGTCCCTGCTGAACTCAAGACCGATAGGGCGAAGGAGCTTAGGAAGGCCAAAATTAAGAAGGAGCGGCAACGTCCTCAAAGACATTTCTGTCTTGGAGCTTCTGAATCGGAGAGAGCTGGCACTAAGCAGAGATGAGTGGAGGAAGACTCTTGAGGAGGCCAAGGGTTACCAAGGGTTATAGGGCCAAGAGTGATGATGATGAAGATCGCTAAAAACAACCAATAGATGAAGTTTAAAAAGGATTCATTACGTAAATTAAATTCATTGTTGAAATTTTCTCTTGTCTTCCAGAATGTTATAGGTTTGTCTTAACATTCGCGGTTTAAGATTTATGTACTCGTACGTATGATATCTTCAATAAAATTGTTACACAATATTAAAATTACAGTACATTAAAAAAAAAATTAATTAACGCCAAAATTCTAGTACACAATAATCCTGAAGAAGAGAACATTGTTCTCGAAACATGTAAATTTTTTAATCTAGTAAAGTGGTGAAAACAAAGTAATTTGTGTTTTATTTTAATAATAATGTCACCACAAAGTTCAAGCCTTCATACAGAAGAAGAAAAAATATTCTTCGAACAGCCAAAATTCTACTTACATAATGTGGGGTATAAAATCAAAGACAGTAAAAAAATGTTTTGAATGCAGTCACCGAGGATTACCAATTTAAAATGTACTGAATTCTAGATTTTGTGTATCCCTTACAAAGCCATGTTTCCCATAACATATCGAATTTAGTACATTTTTAAAATATTTTTTACATTTAGTCCAAGCCTCCATTCCAAGCCTCCATTCCATACATTATAAATTAGCAATGACTGCTTTAATTTTTTTTGGGTATTGAAGATTCTTTTTTTCTTTATTATCAATTTTGTAGTTTAGTTCTGAACACTATTTATCTGAGCACTGTTGTCGGGGTTGTAGTGCGCGATTTGGCATTGCGCGCAGCTGTCTGCGCGTGATTGTCGGCGCGCAATTGTCTCGCGCGCAACTGTCGGGGTATCGTGTGAAATTATGCGTTACGCGCGTTCTCTCGTGAGGAATTATACTGTGGGACCCTCTTACAAAAGAAAAAAACAAATTCCAATTATCGCTGATTTATCGAAGAGATTAACATCGATTGAAAAATCTCGCTATTGTGATTATGCTAAATATTTTTCCAGTCTGCCCTGCGTTCCCGCCTGTAGCGAGCTCGTCGCTAAGTCGCTAGTGGAATGGAACATTAAGACGTTCCGTTCCATTGTGCAGGTTTTAATTTATTGCATTTTTCAAACCATTTTAGTGTTCAGATTGTGATGTTTTAAAAATAATCATTTCTAGTTTCAGAAGATTCAGAAATATCCTTATTGATTTCATATAAAAAGTAAATTAAAAATGTGACTGCTAGTGCATACCTGAGACATATAAACCATATGTGATACATAAAATTTTATTGATTTCGAGTTCGGGGAAGGTTTTATGTTGTTAGTGAGAAGGCTTTGATTTTGATGAGCTTGTTGATTGAGGCACATGAAAAGAATGATGTAAGGGATGACAAATAAATGCAGGCACGCGTACAGTTAATTACGTATATATTTTAATTTAGTTAATGCATTTTGCATTCATTTTCTTCCATGATATACAGTGTTATTTGTAACACATTAATAACCTCGCAGGACTATATTCCTGCCTTGATTGTGAGTCGAAAATGTTCAAGCTATTGTGACCTAATATCAATAGTTAAGGAGGTATGCGACACCAAAGTTTGCATTTTTTTCCAATATTCCTGACTTATTTTTTGTAAAACGTTGGACTATCATTACAGTAACTTATATCGAATATGAAAAATTCATTCTCTTTAATACAAGTCAAATAAAAAAATAAAAACCTTCGAATTTCAATTGGAATTTTTTCAGGGTTTTTATCATTTTATTTAACTTGTATTGAAACCAATGAATTTTTCGTAATCGATATGAGTTAAAAAAATGCAAACTTTGATGTTGCAAATCTCCTTAACTATTGACATTAGGTCATAATAGCTTGAACATTTTCGACTCATAATCAAGGCAGGAATATAGTCCTGCGAGGTTGTTAATGTGTTACAAATAACCCTGTATATTATGAGCTATATTAATGTTACATACATTATGATATACCTTTTTAAAACATTAATTTTCGTACATAATAAAGAGTAATTTCATTATAATATTAACGTGCAAAATAAGTGTGAAATTGAAAATAAATAATGAAAATGTGACAGTTTATGATAATGCGTAAATTATGTAAAATGTATCCTATACATATATGTATTTTAATCATATTTTCATAGCACAAGCTTAGTTTGAAAATAGTAAGAATATTGATGCGACACGTATTCCGTATTTGCATCTCTATAAAAAAAAAATATGCAGAAATTAGAAGCGAATATAGCGAATGTCTTCGGCACGGTCGATAGAATAAAGAAAATATATGATTTGGTCATGTGGAAAGTATGAGCGAATAGAGGATTGTAAAGAAAATGTGTGAGGCGAGAAAGCAACGGGATCAGAGGGTATCTGCGAAAGACCTGGAATGATCAGATAAACCAAAAATTTGACGTCTCGGATTTAAGCTTTATCAGAGTTTATGAGGTGACGTGTGAAAGTGTGGTGTCTCATGACAGACATGGCTATCCTTTCTGATAGCAATTGAATAAGTTTTTTTTAGCTTGAAATTCATACGAACATTTGTTTAATGTCAGTATCCAATTCGTTGTTGATTTATTAGGCTGGTATTTCACTGCATACGCATATTTCGACGTTTTTGTTCGAAAATGCGGGTTTTTATTATTCATTTATATCAGAATGTATATGCTAGACTACTTTTTTTTAGGAAAATAACTTAAATAAAACCTTTGTTCTTATATAAAAAGAATAAACCGAACATTTTTTTCAAATAATGTAACATTAAAAGTGCACGTGTTAATACAATATATTGAACAAATTTTTATTAATCAATTAGAAAAGACAATTAGAAGAAAAAGAAAAATCAAATTAACGAAAAAATATTTTAGCTGCTACTGGGATTCAAACCATTGGACTTCAATTCTATCCAGGAATAGCGCGTTATCCAATTTCGCCACGGCAGCTTAATAAGTTGGCGAAAATTTTAAATTATCAAGCTGCCGTGGTGAAGTTGGATAACGCGCCATCCCCGGATAGAATGGAGGTCCGTTGGTTCGAATTCCGGTAGCAGCTCAAATATTTTTTCGTTAATTTGATTTCTCTGTATGTCTTTTTCTAATTGATTAATAAAAGATTGTTTAATACTTCACAGAACTTTGTTCTGAAATTGCAACTTCACAATAATAATGTGTTTTCTTTCATTTACATTATATTGTTTAAAATCATTTCTTAATATTAATAAAAAGCATATTAAAATCATTAAAAAAAGACAATTTAAAAATTTACAACTTTATTAATATTATTACAACGTTTGTTTGTTTTTTTAAACTACCTGTCGATTAATATTAATATTTTCAGAATTGTTTTAAAAAATGTTCAGTTATTACTTTTATATAAGAACAAAGGTTTTACCGAAGTTATTTTATGAAAAAAACTGTAATCTAGCATTTATATATGTTCTGATATCAATGAATAATAAAAACCCACATTTTCGAAAAAAAATCCCGAAATATGCAGATGCGGAGATTGTCTAGCCTTAAATACATTTTTTAAATTTGTGTGATCAAGCGCCATAACATTTATTAAGTTTATTTACTAGATTTTTCTGAATCTTCTTAATTAAAATTATTAGTGCGCTTGTGCTCAGTAAAATGACTCTCACAATGCAATTTTCCATTTCAAGAATGAAGGCAAAATTTGGATTACGCCGTAGCCGTATTGAGTATGTATATTTAAATATTTTGTAAATCGTGATAAATTTTGTACTATGATAATATATGTTATATGTGATAAAATGGAAATAAATTTTAGGTACATTATTAACAGGTCTGGACCTGGTAATTTAAGGCAATGAAAAATTATCGTACATATATTGCATTTTTTTGTTTAATTTATTTTTTATTTTTAATCTATTTTAGCACTATTTCAAACGTTTTAACGTTTTGATAATTCAGTGTGCAATATTTTGAGTATGCTTTTAAAAATTTTCAAGAACACATAACTGAATTTTATCCCAGGGGGAAAACATTAATCAATATATACGTATATATTATAGATCTATCTATCTCTATTATCTTGATTAATGTTGTCTCCTTGAGATAAAATCCAGTATTGTAAACATATTTAAAATATTCTGAATATTTAAAAAACTGGTCTAAAAATGAATTAAAAATTGTATATATATATAATATATGAAAAATTATATATATATATATAAAACTTTAAAAAATTTGATAGATGTGGTAGTCTATCATGGGTGGAAATGGTGAAAGTTACATTGTGTAAAGTGCTCACTTAAGCCAGCCGTACGATAGGTCTTACGACCAATGGATACCCATAAAGACCTCGATACCTACTTTCCCATAAAAAACTTTATTTATTTTTATTTTTTAATTTATCTTCATCTTGATACATTACATAGGAAATGGAGCCGCTCATCTCACTAGAAAGAACCTGTGCCGAGATGAGTAGCTGACAATATAGTGAGAACAAAATAATATAAATACAAAATAAAATACTACACAACTATAAAATGAATCAATTAATTGAGGATATAAAAATAAAATGTGGATTTTTAGCGAAATTTTAAATAAATTAAATTTTAATAATTATTATTAATGAAATTTAAAATAAATTATATTTAATGAATATTATTATTACTGAAATTTAAAATAAATTAAATTTTAATAAATATTATTATTAAGTTCTGCGGGTTAACTATTTTTAAGTGTCACGAATATAACCCGCAATTTGCACTATTTTATTTAAAATGTAGACATCTCGGCACCCTAAACAACTCAGAGCCCCGAGCAATCGCATAGTTTGCGAAACCGTCAGGCCGACTCTGATCACCAATAAAACATCTAGATGTATTCATCTCTCTATTTATAATCGGCATACATTGGCTTACACGTGTCGCGGGCGTATCTAGAACACAGAGTGCCTACGTTTTACTAACACTTATTCAGTACTCTGGCGACATTAAGTGGAGACATTAAATATAATGTTAGAAGCAATGTATTAGCGAGGAAACTTACGTATTTTATATATGCTTTAAATAGATAACATTACTGTACGATTAATTATTGTAATTAATTCAGTGTTATGAATGTATGTAGGTATTAAGATTTATCTCCACTATTCATATCAATATTTCAACTAACTAACTAACTCATCAGCACGCCGTTAAAAATTAACCGCTGGTTGATTTACGAGCATGCTCATTTGATTTGCGGGTGGTGTATGCCACCTAGTAAATAAGTAATAGTAAATAAGTTTTTTCTTTTCTAGCAGTAAGTTGTCTTGTAAGATAATAATTTCTCTATGTAAAGCGCCCTTGAGGTGAGTATTTCGCGAAAACGGCGCTATACAAATTATCCAATTATTATTATTATTATTATTAAGGGGTATCTTTTGAGCATGTGTGAACAGGCTTGCTTATGAGCATGCTAATGTCATTCGCGGCTAGTATCGATTATCAATGCGATCTTCTCAGTCCGCAACAGATGAAACAAATTGTCATTGTATAGTTGTGTATAGATATATATATATATATTATATTATATATATATACATTTTACAACGATTTATACAATTTTATTATATAAATCCTACGTGCCATTTAGTACATTTTGAAATGAACGAATCAATTTGTCAATTGGAGGTATACTAAAAAAAATCTAGTTTGTTCAATTATTTTTTAAAACAGTTTTATTCGTTTATCTCAGAATGTAAGTAAACGTCACATAGGATTAATTATATGTACAGCGACGAAATATGGCGCGTTGGGGAGATGACAAAACATTACTTTTCGTGACTTATTATAGGAATCACGAATGTCTGTGGTACACTCGGTCACCACTATGTAAAAATAACATAGCAAGAAATAATATTTATGAAACTTTATTAAAAGACAAGAATGATTCAAATCTTACAATAAAAATTATAAAAACTAAAATCAAAAACGTGCAGATGGAAACACGGGAACTGTTTTGATTTATTGATTCACTTGAGTTTTTTATTTCAAAGTTTCAAAGTTTCCGTTTTGAATAAGAGCGTCTCTATTCTACGACAAGAGCATGCCAGTAATAAGCATGTGTGTTTGATTGTTAGCTTTGGGTTAGCTGTTGGTGTTAGCTTGAAATAAGCACGCTAATAACATGCAAGTGTGTACAGTTGTTAGAGCATGCTAATGAGCATGCTCAAAAATAAGCATATGTATCAGTACCTTTAGGAGGCGGAGAGGGAGATTCTTCTGTTCCTACATTTTCGCATGCAAGTTCACCGATTGTTGAGGCTTTTAACAGGACCATCTTCTAGCATCTGCTAAACCTGGTCTTACCAAGTCTTTCGTGGCCGCCCTCTCATTCTGGAACGTTTAGAATTCAATTGTGTACCGCTGGTGTTGTTTTGGTAGACATGTTTTTATTGCATTCATAGCACCGTTCACCATATTCCCTGCATTCATCCTCCTATCGATATCTTTCTCAGCCTTTCCTTTCCAAAATATATAAATTTTAATTAAATAACTTCTAAAATAATAAATAATTCTATATAGGTAAAACAGCGCTTAATTTTAATGTTAGAGTAAATGAACAATTGAGATGTCTTAGTAACAATAACTTTTCCGAATTCGCGAACCATGTTTTAGAGACAGGCCACACCTTTAAAAAGGAAAACGGTATCGAAATTCTACATATAAATAATAGAGGCCTTAGATTAGATAACTTAGAGACACTAGAAATAAAAAAGAGCATCAACACCATAAATTTCATGAATAGCCTGCTACTAGATATATTTCCCATTTCGGCGTCCATCCCTCAATTATCCCCACCATAGCTGTAGCCACGCCCCCATTCAGAATTGATTTGCTTACTAAGAAAGGTAATGGATAGTCAGTTGTACGTCAATCCTGATGAAGATACGGTGGTATCGAAACCGGTAGACGTAGAGTTATTATTTAAGTGGTTTATACAAAGTTATTTAATTAAAATTTATAATTATATCCAACCACAAAGTTAACGCTATAAACATAAAAAATACTTTCCTTTCTTATTAAAAATATTTATTAAATACACAGAATCGTGTACTTGTTGCAAAAATTCATTAATTTTTTATTAAAATTATAAAAGAATTTCTTGTACCGTTGTATGATTTTTTATTTAATTTAAATAATATTGTACATAAAGGTATTAATTACATTTAATATATGCATAACAGAAAGAAATTGTTGATGCTTACCTATCGTTCATCAAGTTATAAAAATTAAAAAGGTTTTATAATAACATTAAAAAATATATAAAGATAATTTTTGATAAGATTTTTTTCATAGTGTTGTTGAGATTAATTTTTTGAGTATATTTATCAATTTCATTTGGAAATTTCTGTAATTTTTTTTTCGTCTAGGTGAAATGACGTAACAAAATATTTTTAGCTGATCTCGGTCTATTATTAAATCAGTAAAATTTAAATTAAAATCAAAATTAAAATTTTTGATAAATATCGCAATAATTTCAATTTAATTTGAAAATTTCTGTAATTTTTTTTCGTCTTAAAGAGCATTAAAATTGACACTTCATGACGTTAAATGACATTAGGCCGTACTAGCATTACATTTAGGTAACAACATATTTTTAGCTGATCTCGGTCTATTACTAAAACAGCAAAATTAGAATTAAAATCAAAATTAATATAAATAAAAATTTGATTAATATCATCACTTTTACTAATTTTTACCTACATTTTTAAAAGTCATAAGAGATTATATTTACGATGCATACTTTTTTCATGCAATATATTTGACGCTGATATGAAATATTATTGCATTTTTAATGATACGATATCGAATACATTTTGATAAGAAATGCCTGCCAGCATCAGAAAAAATTCCACTCACTTCTGATTCGCACAGTGGTCAAGGTCATACAAGTGACGGATGGAACTTTTCGTTCAATTTTTTGCTAAAAATATGTCAGAAATATTTTTAATAAAATATTTAAAAAAAACTGCATACCTCCATACTAGAATTAGGTCTATTAGGTATATTAGGTCTAGGTAGGTTATTAAGTCATGATTGCTTGAACATTTTCGACTCATCATCATGGCAGGAATCCACCTGTGAAGGCTCCGACACCGGTCACTGGACACACTGTACAGTGTTTTCAATCAGCGGCTAGAACTGTTTCGATAGCCTGTTATCTGTAAGAAGACAAAGTAGAAAGATAAATCAAACATTAAAAAATTAATTGGTAAAGCAACTTGTTTCCTTCAAAATATTTATCGAAAGAATTGGTAAAGCAGTATTTACCTATTTAAAATGTCTTAAAAATAAAAATTGTTTCATTTTATATATATATTTATTTATTGATTTAATAAAAATGATATGTTTTTTTTATTATTCCATGCGAGTAAGAACTCGACAATTTATAGTTTAAATATTGAAAAATTTGAATGAAGAAATATTTGTAACACATGTTAAATTGTAACTTTATATTTTTTTCTTTGGAAAAATAAATATCGCAGAGTATAAAAAGAAAAGTTATTAGAAAAATAGCGTAATATTTTTTCAAAGTGCAAATACGTAGCTACGAGTCTGTAATTTATATTTTTGGTTCTTTTTGATAGCTATTTTTTCGAAGAATTCTCCTTTTGTCGCCTGAATTAAAGATTCATTTCGTGTTTCATTCCTTGTTTCGCACGATAAAAGAATCGATGGATTTCAGCCGGGATTCGGGAAGAAATTTGAAAGTCTTGGACACTAATCAGTTTCTTTTCCCGGGGTTGGAAAGAATACAACTATAAGAATGCCCATCAGAGCAGTTCCTTTCTATGGAAAGAAACAATCATTTTATTACTCCCTTTATATTAACTCGTGGCGTCTGCTTGCTTGCCGTCAACAAAAAATTTGGATCGATTTTTGACCCTTTTCCCGTTATCCAATCGAGCTGAAACTTGGCAAGCAGACTCGTGGCGACGATCAAGAAGATCTATCAAATTTTCGTTAAAAAAATTAATAATTATAGTATAATTTCGGATTTTTAGAAATTTTATTGGTTTTTTCAAATTGGAATCGTTACAAAAGTTTGATTAGAACGGCGCGGCGGCCCGATAACGTCGTGGAATATTTTCTAAATTTGAATTACTCCGTCGGTATAATAGGTACATTACTTGAATTTCGAAAATTTACAAAACAATTGGTTCACAGATGACAGCAAAATTGTTTTTTTTTTGGGAAAAAATCAAATAACAATTTATTTCTTTTAGATTTCTGCTTAGTTTTGAAGAATTCTACATTACTCAAATCTGATTCTGACAAAATCATTTGACGCTGGAAATTCATAAGGTACGATATTGATGATAATTGAATCAATCAAAATCTTGACATCTCAAAACATCTGACATTTTAGAAATATATTAAATTTCTGTATGTTTAGTGTTATGTTATATGTTTTAATTCGTCGTTAATTATTGTTATATTTAACAAAGACAGGGAGTATAGTGAAAACTTGATTTTTATGGGTTACTTTTTTTTGGTTTTAAATACGTAAATTCCTCGTGACCATTGAATCGACAATGCATGGCAGTCAATACACTGCCATTGTTTGACCTCACGTATTCCATTTGTATGCATATACACTCGTATATTCACCACGGTGCATTTTTGTGGAGTTAAGCACATATTATCTGCATAGCAGCGGGTATGCAATTTTATTCGCTGAAATTTTTGAGTTTTTCTTTGTTTCGCCTATCGCACGTCTACCACAATTGTTGTTTTGTGAAATTTTGAACATCAATACAAATATATATATTTTTTAATTTAAAATGTAATGGAAACCTAAGAGGTTTATGGGTAACATTTTTACATGATTCAATATAAGAAATAATAATAATATAATTTAGATGCAAAGTAATTTTTTTATAGTTGATCGAGTTTTAATATTTTTGTCACATCTGTTTTGAATTTGTCAGTGGTCAGTTGTTTGGTCTGTTGTTTGGAAGGTCATTGTATAGTTCTAGTCCGTTGCAAATTAGTCGGGATTGTCCTGTTTTTGTGTTGGCGTGTGTTATGTGATAGTTTTGAGTCATTCTAGTGTTGTGTTGGTGTTTTTCGTGTGTTTTGTGTAATTTTATGTCTTCGTCTTGTATTTCGCCAATTGCTAGTCTGTGAATGATTTTAAGTGTTTCGATTTTTGTAATGCTTTCGATGTTTAATTGTTGTGTTATACGGTATACAGTTTCAGTTGGTGTCCGGTATTTCAGATCATATACCATTTTTAATATTTTGTTTTGCTGACGTTGGAGTCTGTGTAGGTTAGTTTTGTTTCTGGTTCCCCAGAAGGGTTTCAAATATCCTATTCTACTCTTGACGTATGCGTATAGAATTTTTACGGTCTTTGGTGTGATTTCATGTATTTTGTGGAATAGGCTGGTCAGTTTTGTCAGTGAGTCAATTACTTTATCTAGATAATGATAATGCAGCACTCGCCATTCTTTGGATAAAAGAAAATAAATCCATATTGACTTGACAGCTCATTGTGCATGTGCGACAATACGAACACAGCCCAATAAAAAGTGAGTATGTATGTAGGTACCCTTATTGCGCGTTGACACTTTAATGTTTTCGAAGAAGTACTTTTTAAAGAAAAATATATCATTGTTCCACAAGGACAAGGTAAATTTTAAGCGTGTGCAACAAACACGGGTTACAAGGCTGGCAAATGCAATTAATTTCGGGGTACCTGAAATAAAAACGTCTTTTGGACAAAGACAATTTAATTTCACTGCCCCGCTTGTTCTCAACAAGTTACCAAATGAAACTAAAGAAATTAAAATTGCAATTACAAAAAAAAATCTAACTGGAATGTTTTTCTACTGAAATCCGAAGGTTTTTAATATTTTATTTGACTTGTATTAAAGGGAATGATTTTTCATATTCGATATAAGTTACTGTAATGATAGTTCAACATTTTACAAAAAGTAAGTCAGAAATATTGAAATAAAAATGCATACCTTGATGTCGCATATTTCTATAACTATAGATATTAGGCCATAATAGCTTAAACATTTTCGACTCATAATCAAGGCAAGAATATAGTCCTGCGAGGTTGTTAATGTTTTCCAAATAACCCTGTATAGTGAATTTTAAAAATCCAAAAAAAAACTGTGTAAAAAGTGAACATTAAATAAAAAGTGAAAAGAAACAAAAGAAGTCTAGAATTCTTTTAAGTTATATTGAATAATTCACTATACATACAGAATTGAAATAGTTTCACGATCGATACACACATAAAACAAATAATAAATTCTAATGCGAAACATAGCGACTTTAATAGTCGGGATCCATTATTGGGAAGATTTGAGCCGGTCTAGATTTTTAATGGGTAATTAGAGTTTTATCGTAGCTTTATTATAGGTAGTGAAAATTTAAGCGAGAATGGTTGCTTACCAACATTAAATCGTTATAGATCCTAAATGGTCATTCGAAACGAAAAATGGTAAGAAAAAACCTAAGGATGATTTTTAAATACGTATTCAATGATTCAATAGTTGAACCCCACCTAGCATAGTTCGTCGATTTTTATTATTTTAATTTTTCACAATATGGCATCCGGTTGTCGCCATGTTGAATTCTGATTACTGTCATATCTTTAGAGTGCCACCACTATAACTTGGCGTGCGAGGGAGGGCGCCCCTGTCGCGAATCAGAAGTTGCCAGGATGTAAATTTATTACACAATACATAATGTACTGAATGTCCGGTGACCAGTGTCAGAGGCTTCAATATAAATTTGATTGAGTAACAGCGCGCTCCGCGGCGGCGGCTCTATCTGTCAAACTATCTATTTGCTTGTCTATTTGCTTTTTCAGCTTCGCAAAACTTTAATATTTTATTGGAAATTGTTCTTGCACCACCCCTTGTTTTGGTTGTTTTGGACATAATAATTCAGTGTATATTGGTAATCAAGATGTTACAGCTCCCGAGCAAATACAAAATTGTACTGAATTACAGGGCGAGGGTGCGGGCGGGGCGGGTTTAAGTTCCAATCTTGCCGCACGCCAAGTTATGTTGGGCAGGCAATAGTGACAATTGCAAGATTAAGACAATTCGATTGACGTAAGAATCGTCAAAATCGGCTTAAGCGTTTGGTCTCTAGAGCGTCACAAAGGAATAAACATGCATACATAGGCTGATAGACATATACTCTCATTTGCGTCGCGCAGTCGGGTAAAAAATGAAATGAAATATTAATAAAATGAGAATAATATTTAGAACATTTGTTTTCTATTTCAAAACACTCGTGGTAGTAATGAAAATGCAAATCAAAACTGATACACCTTTCGTCTGGCAATTCCTATCGCGTTAATTCGGTAAAGTAAGCAGCGGCCAAGATCATAAAATATTATGTCATTCACTTTGTACTTGAATTGGGGAATTTCGATTATATTTCACTACTAGCTGTTCGTACCCGGCGTTGCACAGGTTAAGGAATAAGTTAAATTTGTGAGGGGAAACAAAGGTTTGATTCGAACGGTATAGATTTGCTTCAAAATACCTATATCAGGGGTGGAGAAAAGATGAAAGGGGAGGGAGGAAATATAGCCTATGTTACCTGCCGAGTCCTAAAGAATAAGTTTCGAAATTATGAGTCCGATCGGTGAAACGGTACAGATTTGCATCGAAAATATGTCAGGGGAGGGGAAGGAGTATGAGAATAGGGAGGAAATATCACCGATGTTACTCGCCGAGTCCTAAAGAACAAGTTTCCAAATTTTGAGTCCGATCGGTCAAACGGTACAGATTTGATCGAAAATATGTTAGGGGGAGGGGAAGGGGTATGAGAATAGGGGGGGAAATGTTGCCTATGTTACCCATTGGGTCCCAAAACATAAGTATGCAAAATTTGAATCGAATCGGACAAACGGTGTGGATTTGTATAGAGAACAGACAGACAGACAGACAGACGTTGAGTTTTATAGGTATAGATTGATTGTGATTGTCTACTCCAAATCAAAGTCATGAATTGAAATAAAACTTTATTAAAAGAATATTGTTCGTTCTTTTCTAATTTCGAGCTCTGTTTAAATTAAACATAGCATTATTCATGCGCTTAGATTTTGTACTTACGTTAAGTTATACTTATTCTGGAACATTTAGGGTAAAATTTTTACTGTAACGGAATTTCAAATACTGTTTATGGTTGTTGCGTAACTGTCAAAAAAATATTCACTTGAAATTAGTGTTCCAGTAATATAAATAATGTATTGTCGGCCATCTTGAATCGAGTACCAATCATGAAGATGCTCAATTCAAAAGCTGACGAACGATTGGTTAATGAATTGAAAATTAGAACTCTTTATTGAATTACGAATTTAGCTGTGTAATCAAAATGGCGAAAAGGGGTTTCTCTTGCAGATTTCTGTATTTCATGTTATTGTCGATGTTTGACTGCTTTCAGTTGCTTTGACAGAAGGTCATCAGTTTGGAAATATCCGCTGGTAGAACCTTATCGAATGACGTGAATTGCGAAACCTCAGAGGAAGTCTCTATGGTCGTGGTAATGTATATTTTTACATTTGTATATTTATTGCTATATTATATATATTAATATTGTTTTAATTCGTAGTTTTATATGTGTGATAAAGAAGTATAGATTCTCACACATGCACATAAGTACACACTTTATATTTATAATATACAGGGTGTAACAAAGCTAGTCCACAATACAAAAATCGGGCCCAGCTATGTGGAATAGGGTGGGCCAAAAATTTTTTTTTGTCTTTTCTTAAGGGGCACATCGATAAAAAGGTACCAAATGGTCTCAAATTAACATATGTAAAATATCATTACATTCTGATAAGTCTATCTGCCTCCGGATTGATGACGATTTTTCTTTTTTTTTCGAGATATGTTCTCATTAGGATTCCAAACCAATAAACGTAACTTTATTCAAGCATAGACAATGTATATCGTGATTGCGAGTATGAGGGGTTAGTGAGTTCATTGTGGGAGAGTCGAGGAACACCTAGGACGTACGTGCGCCCTGTTCACGTATTTAGTCAGAGTTAGTATAGCTCTGGCCGCAATTACTCTAGGTTGTGTCGGGCTCGTTTTCCTTATTTCTAGTATGGTTCGTACACGTCAAAAGCAGATATGTCCGTTGTTTGGTGATTCAAGTGATATTAAAAGTAATATTTTACCAACCTATGAAGATGTTATATAGTTCTGAGTGGAATTGGCAATCGATAAAACGTGATAATGAAACTAATAATGAACCCACTTACTTAGGAAATAGAGAATATTGTCGTTGCAAAAATTGAAGAAATATAGTCAAGAGCTTCTATTCCTACTATCCAAAAAAATGACGGAAAGTGACGTTGAAAAGGTATCATCTGAAATTCAACAATCTTTGAAAAACCACCCTCAAATACCAAAGAAAAAATTAGAATTTCGCCGTACCAGTTAAATGTTGTTTGACCTTTCGTCTTGTAAGTGTAAGATATTTACGAATGCATTTGCATTTGCTCCAGCTTCTGGCGCATCGAAATGCATAGACCAAGCAATCACCGATTTTATTTTGAAATCAGAAATATCTATGAAGTTTTTGGTGGCTGTCGCATATGATGGAACTAACATGAACGTTGGTAAATATGGAGGTGTCATATATCTGCTTGAAAACAGAGTAGGTAAACCATTGCAGTGGATTATCTGCTTACTTCATATGAATGAAGTACCGTTTCGGCACTTATTTCTACATATTGATGGTGGCCCAAAACATTTTCAGGGAGAATCGGTAAAGATCTAGAAGTATGTGAAAAGGCCCATTGTTCGATTTCAACAGAGTTACCCGAGTTTTCTGTTCAAGGTATTAGCATTGACCAAACATATTTTTATATGTTTGGTCAGTGCTAATACCTTATACCTTATATTTATTCTGAATAGTCTCAGCGATTTCAACAGGCATGTTTCCTAAGGATTTAGTTAACAAATCGCCAGGCAAAATGTCTCACGCCCGATAGCTAACTCATCCTAATCGAATTCTGCGTTTGTATGTTTTAATGGAATCTCCTTCTAAAAACTTAGTAATTCATTCTACGTATGTCGTCAAGGCTTACGCCCCAATATGGTTTGCTATAAAAATTCACCATTCCTATAAAGATGGAGCACGGCACCTGTTCAAACTCATCACTGCAACAGGATATTTGTCCACAGAACTGAAAGCCATAATAGAATCTGTAATTCAATGAAACAGTTACTTCGCACACCCTGAAAATTTATTAATCACAATGCTGAATGAGTTTTTTCAACTACCTACATAAAATTGGATGCATCGTCTTACACAGATCTCATTGACTGGCAGGAGAATATATCCGATCCATCAATATTGAAATGCATACCTGACAAAAACATCCAACTGTTTGTCGTTCAAAATCAGAAAGAGAACTCTCATTATTACGCCTGCCACGCCGCAAGAAAGCCGTTGAAAGAGCAGTCAAGACTGCGACAGAAGCTTCAAACACATTTTGCAAAAAATCTGAGAGAGAAGGCTTCATAAAAAATCAAATATTATCTCGGAAAGCCATGCCGAAATTCGATAATATGAAGGATTTTTCGGCTGTTTCAAACATTATAAAAAATAATAATATTAATGCCATTTTTATAAAAATTTACTTGTAATAAATAAATTTAACTAGTACAAGTATATTTCGTTTTATTATTTAACTTTTTATGCATTTTAAACTTTTTAAATCTTGTTGTAAAGTTTCGTTGAAAATGAGATTTTTTTCCAAAATATGTGTTCTTTAAAGTCAATCCGGAGGCAGAAGACGATATCGCATTGTAATGAAATTTTATAAGTAAGCTAAAAACATAATTTAGCACCCTTTTCTTGATGTGCCTAATAGAAATCATAAAAAAAAAATTTCTTCATACAACGGTGGCCCACCCTAATGTGGAATCAACTGCCTCCAGCGCTGCGATCTATGGAGAACCAGGAATACTTCAAGAAGAGCCTAAAAATTCATTTTTACGGGATGACACACCTGTAAAGCGCCCTCGAAGCGTTTCTTATGCAAAAAAGGCGCTATATAAATTATCATAAACATAAACATTGATTTTGAGTTGAAAGTGTTCAAGCAACCATGACCTAATATCGATAATTCAGGAGATATGCGACATCAAAGTTTGCATTTTTTTTTCAATATTTCTGACTTATATTTTACAAAATGTTGAAGTATAATTATAGTAACTTATAAAAAAATATATCTCGCATATCTCCATAACTTATGATATTAGGTCATGGTTGCTTGAACATTTTCGACTCAAAATCAAGGCAGAAATCCCCTTGCAGAGTATTGTGGATTAGCTCTGTACACCCTACATACCAAATTTCATCTTCAAATACAATTTAATGCGTATCATATATACCTACATAGGTAAGGTCTTTAAAATGTATAACAATTATCTACATAGATAAGGTCTTTAAAATGTATAACAATTATCTACATAGATAAGGTCTTTAAAATGTATAACAATTATCTACATAGATAAGGTCTTTAAAATGTATAACAATTATGCAAACGATGTTAAATGGCGATAAATAACAATTTATTTTTATTACACCATTTAAGTACGGTCGACCGCACCTACCATAGATTTTTCAACAAGGAAATAGCCTTAAATAAGACTACGGTGAAATGTATTTCTAAAATATGTTACGCCCAACGAGCACGCAATGAATGTGGAAATGGTATAAATACACAAAATCAATGGTGGCCTAAATCTGAATGAATTCGTATAAAGCGGAACTTGTAACGTTATTTTCATTTAACTTCCTGTGCGATATATTTAAATATCATTGCAATTTTTCATCTCCTCATATCTCTCATGTAGACATTATAAGATTATATGACGTTATATGGTTCTAGAAGGAGTTAATAGAAGCTTAAGGGAGAATACTTACCTACGAAGCGCGAAAAAAGGCAACTTTTGTGATTTTTTTAAAGAAAATCTATGTAAATGATGGTAGTGGTATCATTTTCACATGAAAGTACATACTTTTAAAAATAAGTTAAAATTTTTTTATAAAAAAATATTTTACATTGGCGGAAAATTCTTGGGTTTTGTCGACTGCCGAAATAAAAGGTCCTCCGCGGTGACCACTCCCATTTCATCTGTATTCATTGGAATAATTTTTTTTTTACAAAAATTGACCAATTTAGTCTTGGACGTAGGCGTTTTTGAAAATATAGATTTTTGACTAAATGGCGTACGTTTGAATTTAAAATAGCGTTTTTAGGGAAAAAAATAGGATTTATTATGCCGATAAAAAAAGTCACTTAAAATCCTACGACAAAGACTAGAATATTATATGTAGAATAACGACTAGAAATTTCAGGTTGATCGGTTCAGTGGTTGCCGAGATATTTTGGTCACCGATTTTCAAAACATGGTTTCGAGTAAAATGCGTTTGAAAATTGATCAATGAATAAATCGCGAAATCTTTCAACTTACATAAAATCATCGATCCCAGGTCCATAATATGTCCTCCACCTTGCTTAGAATTCTCATATCATCGAGCACTCTTCACAAACATAATAGAAACAGGTCTTACGTTTCTATTATGAAAGATCCCGACTGGCAGCTATCTGCGTGTATCGCGGCGCCGTGTGGCGCGGCGCGTAATCAACAAAGGGATGCCACTATTATCAGCTATAACTTTAGTATTATTTTTTCATTTTGCTTGAAATTTTCACCAGATGTTCTTGAGACCACGAGCTTTAAGAAAATGCAAAAATTTGAAAAACGAACTTTTCGAAATGTCCAGGTAGGTATTTCCCTTTAACACTTGGTAAAAGCTTACCTAACTTGAAAATAAAAATGCAACCTTGCAACACCAGAGGTAATGACTAAATTGAGGTAAAGACTTTTTTAGATTTTTTTTATATATTTAATTTACTTTAGTTCAATATTATTGAATGATTTGGTGACTTTTTATTTAAATTTAAAATATAATTTTTATTAATTGTGCTACACCCAAAATATTCGAATTATTTTTTTGCTACTATAGTTTCTCGTCATCAGGTATAGTTAATAACTAACTAAAATACAAAAGTTATCAATCTATTCGGATAGGTTTGGGAGCTGCGTGGTGGGGAGGCTTTTTTTTATCATTAACGGAAACAAGTCAAGGATCGGAGAAGTGTTTTGAAATTTGATATTATTTATGAGTGTCATTTCAGATTGTTTTTTAGGATTTCAATGATTTTTGAATTGTTCGTTATCCATCCTTTATTAGGAAACGAACGGAGTAGTTATAATTCGTCTAATTGTGAAAGAATGTTTGGTATCAATTCTGTGGTGGGCGAATTTCGAGTAAGTAGTTGTTATCTTTTAGGCAACAGCTATGTTCTTTTATCGATGTATTTAAGTTGCTCGGAGGTTTGGTTTATATGTATATTTTATATCACAGTTTTGGCAAGTTATTTAATAGATCTATCTATCTATCTATCTATAGACATATCTCGCTTTTTCGTTTGTTTTGTTTTCGATGTTTTCGAATCTTCATCCACCCAATATTTTAAATTATTTTAGTTCAGTTCGATGTTCCACGTTCAAGGTACTTTTGCTGGTACTTTTAAAGAATAAAATAAAATTATTAACATCCTGCAAAAATTAAATCAATTTTATATGATTATTGCGAAGCCATTTTAGTTGTTCATGCGAATTTTGTTCAGTGACATCTGTCGATCAAAATTTTCGACAGGATCAAGGGCACAAACCTTTTCAGGTACCGACAGGTAATCTTTAAATGTGAAAAGGTCTAGAGTGGTTTTAATAACGATTAAAAATATTCTAAAATAACCCAAGCAAAATCGTTTAATTAATTAAATGCGATAATAGGAAATTAAACTATGCTATCTCAAGAATGTTCTTAGGTTTTCTCGGCCACTCAGAATCTTCAAGTTTGTGTTAACTGGGGTATTTATTATGCCGTGTTGTTACGACCTTTCGGGCTGAAGTTTCGGATCCCATTGCAGGGTCCATCATCAGGGCTGATGTGTTGTTGTGAATGTTGGTGTTGTGGTTATGTATCGGCTTGCAATACCGTGCCGAAGTCATGATGTGTTGTGTGTATGTTTCATCTGTTGTCTGATCACTATCTCTGCGGAGTCTGCGACGAGAATAATTTTGAAGCGCATGATATTTTTAATTTGAGACCATCATCTCTATTAATATTTATCGGGTGCTTGTAGATTTCTAGTGCTTCCTTGATAAGACGCGTATGGTGACTCTTAGGCTTTCTCGCTATTTCTCTTCTCTTTCGCTACTTCTCTTTTTTATGCTATCTCGATCGTATTTATCGATCGGCTCATGTCCACACACGAGATTTTAAACTCTGAGATGCAGATAATGCGTCTGCGAGATTCTTTGGAAGCAACTCTCGATTTTCGTAGTAGTAGCTAAAGACAGTAAATGTAGAGACTAAACAACAAAATCTACATTTTATTGTCATAGCTAAGTGAATTTAAGTTCATTAAACTTTATTTCATTATTCGGTATCTACGTTGTGCAAACATTTTCTGATTGTTTAGCTGAAAGGACTAATGTGAGAGTAATCGGTTGTGTCGAACAGGAATCCAAATCCGTCAGGATTATCTTCGAGACGGCAGGATACGTGCTTTTATGCTTGGTACATTTTTTTACTCGCGACGTTGGTTGCGACGGGGTCTAGTAGCCCTGAAAAGGGCCTTTTTTATGTTTAGTATTTTAATCGTTCCTACGGGTTTGGTAGGCAGGAAAGGGCACATTTAAAGTTTGTTGTTTTACTCATTACTGCAAGCAACACCCTTCCATTGACTGGTGCGATTGGGTCTGATGTGTAAATTCAATAATTCTAGTGGGCTCGGAGGTGACTCTTCATACTCCGGTGTTTTTAATTTATTTCTTCCATCCTGGACTTTGCTCCTAGCATCTAGTGCTCCGTTCGTTAGTTAGTGAATTTTGATCTTCCCAGCAGTAGCAGCTGCTACCCGTTCGGCTTCGCACGCGTTGATTTTGAGTACACTGTTTGGATCGTCATAGAATTTCGCGAACCTTCTAGAACATTCTCATTCTAGAACTTTCAAGAAATTTATTGAATGAACAGGAACCTAGACACACCAACACATTCCGCCACTCAGTTTAGAACCTTATAGAACTTTCGGGAATTTTCTAGAACCTTCTCCTTCCAGAACTTTCTAGAGCTGGTTTTTCCGGAACCTTCTAGACTTACCGACACAGTCGGCGCGCCCATTTTGAAACAATCTGAAGCATTTGCGGCCTTCCAATAACAAAACAACGTTCTAGAAAGCACATTTTCGTCACCCACTCCCACCCACGTACAGCCACCCCCACCAAACTCGCATATTTTCGATGTGACACCAAGGATTACCCACCATTATAACCACCGGTGGGTGACTGGCTGGTTGTGGAGAAATCTTGGCGGATAGGGAAATACGGGTTTCTTTATATATATATTTATATAATATTTTTAACTTCCACACCTTGTTTCGTATGTGAGTTGTATTAATACTACCGCCACCTTCAGTATTAAACTTTGTCATTCCCATAAACTAGAACAGACTTCGCCATTGTTAATGAGAATTATTTTTTATTAGAGTTTTTAAAGCGATATCCTTTATCTTTGTTATTATTAACATTACACTAGAATACGCCTGAAAATCATTTCAATTTCTTCATTCATTTTATATATATTATATATATATATATATATATTATATATATATATTATAATCTATATATAATAGATTTTTTCATTTCCTGCCTACTGCTTGTCTAACTTTTCTGAAAAAGTGGTTTTTAGTGACGTTCGTATTTATGTATAGACCCCCACAATACATGTGCACAAAAGTCACAAACAACTATTCGAACGTCTGTATGCGCGTTTGAGTTTTTGTCTCTTTCTACCAATCAATCAACGAAGCCAGCTCGAATAATGTCTTCTGCTGTTCCTCCAGTGGCTCAGGCCATCCGAGAGTACCATGCGAGGTGTCCTCGAATATTGTATTTGAAAGTTTCTTATCCTGTCCCTCAATATCTTACCATTGAAGGGTTTCCATCTCCATATTTCTTAGTATGCTTTAAGTCCTGGTAGTTTAAATACTCTTTTCAATACCAAAGTCATTATTGACTTTATTAACGTCTTATGCATTGTCGCGAGATCGCGGCGGCGGGAGATAAATGAAACATTTCAAATTAATTATTGTTTTAGTTACTCTACACGAACTTAACAGGAGCAGTATTATGTAATTTAGACTAATTTCACACTTCTTCACTTGAGAATGTTCGACTGGTCGGAAAACAGTTTATATTCGTCCTAGAGTGTTCGCAAGTCAGTGATCGCACTTATTAATTATCGAGTGCTCGGTGGGTACTCTCGTAATCTATTTTCGCTTTTAATTCGCACTATATCATCGCAGAACTGTCACAATAGACCTGACTGTCTCGATGACGTTGTCCCTCTTACATATTTAAAGCTTCCAGACGTTTCACGAATCGAGTCGGCATTTCCACTGTTTATTCTGGACCCTTCGAGTAATTTCCAATTTATTGCAAAACGTCCAGAGTACTGGGAAATCCTCGATGTAATTTCTTCTGTTTCTACAGTCGCGAGAGTGTTTTTATTTTGGTAAATGTTCTCAAGATGTTGTTGTTGTTCCATATTATGTCTCATAAGCAGCTCTACATAGCGGCAGTCGGTAACCTGCTTTCTTACCGTATTTGGAAGATGACGACTAACAGGTCGTTGCCCAGGTATTTAAATCGATCACCTGTTCGGTTGATTTGACGTCGATTACAAGTTTACGCCTGTCTAGAGATCTCGTGAAAGTTAGGGCTTCTGTAAAGAGTATAATAAATAATAACATAATCTTCTAACTAGTAACCCATGATAAAGAGTTGTAGCGGAGTTGAGTGATACTTGTTTGGGGGCTCATCGACATCTGTATTAGTTTAATACGATTTTTACGGAAACGGATCGAAAAAATCTATGCTTTAAACGAACTAATTCAATACAACCGGGCTTTAGTCACACTTTCTATGTCTAATAGGCATGATTACAGATTTTTAAATAACTTTCTATAATGTAGGTACATGTCTACTATCACCGAAAATAACATTGTAATGTTATTTTCAGTAACAAACACATTTTTTACGCAAATAATTGAATTATAATCTACATATTTTTAATTTCGCGCGAAAACGCCCGCAGGTGTCATGGCGTCTACGTGACGTCAAGCCTAAGTAAACATTGCATTGTGTCTATTACAACAGTTCAAGAGCGTGACGTCATTCGCTCTGATCGGTGTTTCAGTTAAAATGGCCGAATGTAGAAATTTATATTTTTATTTTACTGAAAATCTTATTAATCCCAATGGGTATATTAAAATTGGTTCATTCTTTACATTCCTTTCAAAATATTTTTTTCACTAAAATTATTTATTCTTTAATACTGTCATCCTGCCTATTCTCATGTCTAATTATTGCTATGGCGATGGTAAGCGTGCTTTGGGAGTTTGGCAATAAAAAACATAGACCTACAAAAATGGTCGAATTGCATTTTTGAGATGCATACATTGTCACGAGTTCCTAAAACAATAAGAATGAATATTTATAATCGAAGTTTTCCGAACAATCTAGAAGATTTAAGAACGAACTGGAATTTGCGAAATTATACCAGAAGCTTCGAAAAAAAGGATCTTGATAAACATAGACTTTGTTCGACAGTAAAAAACCACAAGTAAACGAGCGGACGATCCGAGCGAATAAAGTCAGCCAGTGACGAATATAAAAAAAAAATACCTGCGAGCGGAATAATCTAGTAGCGCTAATCCAGAGACTAGCGGAATATTCTCGAATGTGTCAACTTTTTAGAATTTCACAGTGATCATTAAAAATGATGGTGATGATCAAACCTTTGTTATAACTCTAGTTGAGTTTATTTACACTACTCTAGTCGAGAGTAACAGTAGTTCTCAAGTAATAAATTCAATAATTTATTACTTCACCTGTTGATGAGAGTTATTGGTCCTCTCAAAACTATTATAAATGATGTTATAATAGTGTTTCATACATAACCATCCAATTTGAAGAATGTAGCTTGTTTTCATTGAATTTATAGAAGCGAGATGCATCGATTGAGGCTTAGTGGTAAATGCGCAAGCTATGCAGGATTTTAGGAGGCACTTAAAGCTGCCGAATGTGAAGACATCGGTATTAACCAATCAACGAAGGGATATGTACTAACACATTTACAGACCTGCACATTACACATTTTTTTTGTTTATGTGTTAGTTTTGGCATCCTTACATGAAACTGTCTGTAATGTGAGTGTCTGTCTGTGCTTGGCCCGCACAGGGAGTTGACTAACGCGTGTACGCTGGAATATGCAGCCAGTGCGTTGTGTAATTGTGGCTAATGGAAGTTTATACATTGACAGACGCGTCCAGCTGGGTTTTGCACCAAATGGTTGACACAAGCATAGATATTTACTTCCAAGCCAAATTTGCTTGACTGCTTTGTGGCAATTACTTTGTGGCGCGACATGATTATTTTAATTTAAAATAAATTAAACAACAATTTCTCAGAATTCGCAAACCATATAATTAATACCAACCTTTCTTTTGAAACAACTACATTCGGTTCCTCATAAAGGTTTGGTAATTAACATTTTGGAAACCGTTGAAATTTAAAAGAACTTGAATTCTGAGTAAAAACTCATGAACAACATCACGTTCTTACAAAAATCTCCGCTGTTCAGCATCTTCCCCTTAAAGACCGCACAAAAAATTACCCCCACTGCTCCGCGATCCGTTACTCTATGCAAATAAATATAATATATTTTTAGAAGAAATGATAAATAATATTAATATACCTACACACTGACACGCACCATAACTATACAACCAGATGAACAATACGAACAATGAGAATACCAATCACAAACAACGTATATGGTGAAAGAAAAAGATAATATATTGTGCCAAGAATCTAATAATAAATTAGATAAAAAATTCTTCGATATGACGCAGAAACAAAAAAACGCCATTGGTTTCAAAAAAATAGGTACAAGGTAAAATAATATATATTATTTTATGTACCTAATCTTACATTACTTTATAATTATCACGTATCACTCATGCAATACTCTACAATGACCTAGTCTATAATCTTCATAAAAAAATTATAACTTATAAAAAATATTGAAAAATAACTTGTCAAACAACATTGAAGGCAACCATGCCGTAAAACTGCTGTGCTGTTTGGCGTATGCATGTATGTAATATTTATCAAAATATATAAATAAATTCTGAAAAAAAAATATTTTCATAATTCTTGTACTTAGATAAGTTATAAATTACACCTGATGAAGAGAGGGACTGCTCCTCTCGAAACAAAAGTCGTGTTAAATTAACTCAAAGTTTGTGCTTTGAGCTGAATTGAGTTCATAAACCTAGGATATATCGAGTATTAGAAAAGCATTTTTAAAACTCATCTTATATATTTCACGGGAGGAAAAATATTTAAAAATAAAATTCGCTGTTTGTCTCTGGTAAGTAGATATTATGAATATTGACAAAGAGGACAACTTATAAAATATTAGGGCAGTTCTAAAAATATCTGTTCACTTAAAATTCACTTCAAATTACTTTCAAAAGGGTGCGTGCGGCCTCCGGCTTGCTCAATGGCGCCCTTTTCCGCCCTCTGCGATTTAACAACGTTGATAATACAAGTTTGCTAGACTAAGCGAAAATTACCAAACTCTTGGCTCTTAGTACGCCGACTCTGATGTAAAATGTAATATCTTAAAAATTACATTATAAATAATATATTAGATTAATCTCGCTTGTGTGTTGTATTCACCCTACCTAACATACCTCATTAACCGTACCTAACATACCTCATTATCTTCATATTGTAACGAGAGGGCAGAATTAGAAAGCATCACGCACTATCGAAATCTCTTGAAATGGCCTGGCTATTCTCGTAAATTCTCGAAACATCGCGACGCGACATTTAACTGTATAAATGTACGCCGGCTAATGCGCAACAGTCATTGTTTGACGTTGACGATGAAGTATTTTGGGTATTTATAGGGCTAACGACCTATCATATGGCTGACTTAAGTGATCACTAAAGCCAGCCACGTGATAGGTCATAAGCCCTATAAACACCAGAAAGACTTCCATATCTACTTGCTCATATAAACAGCTTCGTCTCTGTGAGACGACGCGAACAAGATTCTACTAAATTTGTCGTCGTTTTATAATAAACCGAAGTATTTTGACGTCTCACAATTCACAAGCATCCGACTGACAGAAGCCGTGCAAGCAAAATGAATTAAGCGTATCATATAGAATATTGCCGATTGTTTATGGAAAAACATAATTTTTCCTACTTTTGACTGTCTTACTACACATTGCCATTTTATTTTTAGAGGAATACTAAGAATACCAGCATAGTATCATTAATAATTTATTATTAAATTGTTTAAAAATAAGATTATTGGGGTTAAGTTATACCCCGATCCGGAAGGCGATGGTTAATCATGATATTATTTTGTTTTGTATAATTTTTTTTCTTTTCACTTATTAACTGGAAGAATTTACATATTATGAATATTGCCTGGTGATATGTTTCAAGAGCGGAAACTGAGATGACAATTTAAAATGTTTATTAGTGGTAATACAGATTTATACTAATTGTTCGAAGAATATTTTTTCTTTTGAATGAAGGTTTAAACTGTGTGGTGACATTATTATTAAAATAAAACACAAATTATTATGTTTTCACCAATTTATTAGATATACACTCCACATGTTTCAAGAACAATTTTCTCTTCTTCAGGATTGTTTGTGTACTAAAATTGAAAAAGATAAACTATACAAGTGTGTTACGGTGAAGGGGAAGGTGAGGAGAGGGAGTGTTAATTATGGAATGTCATCTCAAGGGGATGAAATCTTAAGAATAATAAAGTTGTGAAAACAAAGTAATTTGTGTTTTATTTTAAGAATTATACTATTTCTAGTGATAATACAGCCCATATTACATTTCTGACATCTACAATAGCAGTATAATCTAAGTCCATAACAATTGGTAGTTTATATAAATACTATATATATTAATAACATTATATATTAATATTATAATACAACTGCAGGATGGCCAAGAAGAACCTGTCAGAAGCAAGACCAGCGGTACATAATGGCGTTCTAGTGCCAACCTGATGCATGGAAGTGAAGCCTGGAATTGGCAAAAAAGGAATGAAAGTAGGCTGAATGCGGTAGAAATGCGGTCACTAAGGGGCTTGTGTGGAAAACCTTTGGTCAATAGAGTGAGCAATGAACAAATTACAAGTGAATGCAATGTTGGCTGTAGTTTGGTAGATAGAATAAAGAAAGGAATGCTGAGATGGTTTAGTATTGTAGAACGTAAGAGCGAGGAAAGGATGGTTAAGAAAATATATGGGGCGAGCGTCGAAGGCAACAGGAATAGAGGGCTTCCGCGAAAGTCCTGGCGTGATCAAATACTACAAATATTGGAGGATGGCCCTGTTAAAAGCCTCAACAACCGTAGAGCTTGCATGTGAAGATGTATGAATGTAGCCGAAGCAAAAGTGGTGTGCCAAGATAGAAGAATATGGCGTTTTATCCTCTCTACCTTCTCCCGCGGAGAAACGGCGTGATGGTTAGTAAGTTAGTAAGCTCTACAGCTGCAAAAACTAATTTTATAAGATTGTAGATTATTTCATTTATCTGCTATAAACATATATGTATAGAGATATATCTGCCCTGCATCTACAAAATTGCTTTTACATCTTTATATACTACATTATTTCAAATTACCTGCTTAAACATATATATTAATAATATCCTATGTACATTATATTTATTGTGTTTACTTAATTAATTTTTTAGTCTTACTTTTTCCTCTCCTGTTCATTATGATTTATTATTATAAATATAAACTTTAATTAAATAACTTTGTATAAATCAATTCAATAATGACTCTACGTCTAACGGTTTCGATACCACCGTATCTTCATCAGGACTGATGTACATCTGACTATCCATTACCTATCCTAGTAAACATATCAATTCTGAATAGGGGCGTGGCTACAGCTATGGTGGGGATAGCGGTAGACGTAGTCATTATTTAAGTGGTTTATACAAAGATATTTAATTAAAATTTATAATTATGTTTAACCACAATGTTAACGCTATAAACATCAAAAGCATATTATTATTATTATTATTGATATTATGTATTTCATGTTTTTATCTGATGTTATGCTTGTTATGTTTGATATATGATTTTAAACAACTGTTACATAGTTACAAAACCACACCGACACTCAGGAACGTGCAAGTTGAGTGGCGATTCTAAAAATTGTAGGTAATCAAGTTAAAAAATATATATACTTGTGTTAATTTGGATTCTTAATAAAAAAAATATATAGTGTACGCCACTGGGTGAGGCCGTGCATTAAATCCCATGCAAAAAATTAAATTTATTATAAATTTGATTTTAATATTATTCTAATTGTTCCAAAATATTGTAAACCTTTCTCGAAAAACTTGAAAAAAATGGAAGAATGATGTATCTCATTTATTATTATGTATCTACACAAATAAAATATTTTTTGACATCCCTCTAAATAGCCATTGCGTTTTTCTCGAGATTGAAATTGCAGTTTGGCTAATGAAATAATTAGTTCATTTATAAAGTTTGATATTTAAAAAAAAAACCAGGCACCTATTTAACAACAATGAACAACACACATAGAGCAATGATATTATACTGTGTTGTATTCCTGAGTCATGACGTAAGAGTAGGTATTGAGGTAAAAATTGTTTGTGTGGCTACTGACTGACAATCTGAATCTTCTTATGTTTATTAATCAATCGTGTAATCAATACAAATAAATAAATCCCCAGTAATATGAGAGACCCTGTTTTTCCTCGGACAGACTTGTCCAATCGGCGTTGCGACGTATGAAATTGGGGCTAACTGCAGCACTCCTGATAGAAACTATTTATATAAATGCGCTTGTTACAAGTGCATCTAATAGCTGTCAATATTACATCTGCAGCAAAGGTCAACGGACCGCTGACGCCCTGTCGCAGAAAAGTTGCCGGCGATTTTCGCGAGGCGCGCGCTTTTCTCCGCTCGCGGAACGTTCTGGAAATTTCTCGCGCAGGTTCACGGCGCCGCCGCCGCGCGCGGTGCCGTTTCCCCGCTTTTCTAGGCGCAAAAGAAAAGACAATCGAGACATTATCTTTCTTGTATAGTATTATTAAAATCGCCATCGCGAACAGCGGCTGCGATCCGCCCCAATCAGACCTGACCACCTTCTATTTCGAGCCATAGAGAACATGCAACGAGAGTAATGTACGGTCCGCGCGCGGCCAACGACATCTAGCGAGGCCGAAGGAAAGACGCTTCTGTCGGTACAGAAGCGCGGCTTCTTGTTTGAGATGTTTGTCGCTTTTTGGTCGGTGGGCGCGATTTAGTTTCTCTGTTTCGGGACGGACTCGGGCGCCGGGCCGGTACTACGAGTGTCGTCTTCATCTGAACTGGCTTCGTGCGTTCCCGCGACCTTGCTTCGTCCTTCCGAAGCGAGTAGACGGCGGTCCGCGACGCACTTCGGACGTCCCGGTACGCTTTCCCGCGCGTTCGCCAAGCTGTCGGAGCTTCGACATTCGATCGCGGATGTAAATAAAGGAAAAAAATTGTAAACAAACCTAATTTTTAATTCAGATCCGCGAGCCGACGTTCGCACCCGTTTTCGCAGTGTTCGCGAGTGTCACCCCTTGTAAACTCGATTGTAGAGTGGGATTTAAGCTGTGTACCGGCGAGGGAAGTGAGGTTAGTTTTTGTTTTCAGTTTCACTTTTTGCGATAACATTACAAATGAGCCACGATTGCACGCGTAACTCAATTCGCAATAATATTGGCAGTGTAGCGTCCAACTGACAATATCATGACATAAACTTTTATTATTTTTGTTTAAAATCTAAACAAAACTGCATGTCAGACGTAAACGAACATACACCCTTGTAGATTTCACCACAAAATTTCTTACAACCCTATTATTTTGTCTGTACATTAGCATTATGTTTTAACCACGCTTATATTTTCTGATTTTTACGCTTCTTAAAATATTTTTATTTCATTTCGTAGTAATGTTGCAATGTCGATTTTTAGGGTAATTTAATTTTTTTAAAATTGTTATTAAATACTCGACACATTTTAATTTTATTTATCTCGCACGATAGTGGCGATTGTTATTTTATTTTAAAATAACGTAACATTTAAAATTTTGATATGAAAGATGCAAAATGTTAGCTTCAATTTAAAATTTGACATTTATGATAGTAAACAAATGCGTATTTAATTTTTTTCTATACTTTCAAATATAGACGCTTAAAGTCACCCTTCAATGTCACTCTTTGAGGTCAACCGAACGAAATGGGAACATTAGGAATATATATTTTTTTAAATTCTCTTCGTCTCGTGATCGGTGAATCGTCACAAATTTATATTAATATAATATTTTATTATTATAAATATATTGAAATCATTCTTGAGAATATTAAAAGACAAAGTTACACGAGCGACGTTAGATATTATTTTAAACTTGGCAACTAATTCTAAATGAATCTCTTCAAAAAGAAAATCGTCTGAAATTGTAAAAATAAAATGTAATTATGATTTAAAACAGCGATCATTTCAGTAATCTACATTACTATTCAAGAAATTTATATGTATTTAAAAGTCGATTTAAATATATTTTCAGTTTAACATTAAGTATCCTTTATCTAATATTTTTTTGTGTTAAATTGCTAATCTAATTCTATAACTACTACAGTAGATAGGATAGGAATTCAGTTTGCATTTTTTAAAATAGTAGTTCAAAATTAAAAATCAGCATAATAGAAGTCTAGGAGTAAAAACAGCTTAAAACTGATAAATATTACATTCAAGTGCCCCAAGATTATACAATCATGTTAAAAATTAACATGCCATCAAAACATCTGATAAATAAATTATCTTAAAGGTCTACAGAAAATATATTTATAAAAAATTATTATTTGTACAATATTTGTACATTTGATATAAAGAACCTAATTAAAAATACCTATAATTTCAAATTAAATAAATACAGTAGAATGAATTTTATTTTTATTTTTTAACATACAGACCGTCAAAAGGTCATTAATGACCCTAATAGATGGTCCTAGAGTGACATTAGTAAATATGAACATTTTGAATATTTCATGATTTCACTATACACGTTTTACGATAAATTAATAATAAGTAATGAATAAATAATAAATAATGATAAAATAAATTGTAAATAATATTCGGAATAACGCAAATCAATATATACAATTTTAGGAATGATTTCTAGATTAACAAGTTTACGGCGAGTGCACGGGTTCCAAGGTCAACACCGTGTGTCTATGACGCGCATGTATTACACGCTCAAGCGACCGTCAACTAAGTTTATCAATACTTAACTTTTGGTTTTTATAAGTCACTCCCAATATTTGTTATGTCCACCCCCAAATATTACTGATACTCTTGATTTAGGTAACATGTTTTTTTGTATTTCGCTATATTTCGTGTAGGATTGCCTTTTTTTGTTTTGGTATTCGTATTCAACAATCAATTTTATGATTATATTTGTTTATTTTATAGGAACTAGGTAAAGTAAATACGAAATATAATTAAATTACAATTTAGTGTGCTATTTACTACATTTACAACAGTTAGTTTGTATTGGTTTGTTTTTAAGATAAAATCTGGACATTGAAACTTCAAGGAAAATACAACGTACGAGTTCAATGTCTAAAAAGTATTATTTCTAAAGAAAAATACAAAAAAAAAAAATCACATGTTTTTACTCAAAATATTCAGAAAAAAGGGGAAATGAAAAAAAGTTCAAAATTTTTTTTGATATTTATAAAAACAAAAATAATTATAAGAAAGGTAGTCTTCATTATATACTTTTCTTATGTCTTCTATTATACATATATTATATATACACTTCTTCTGTTGTTTTAAGATATGACAAAATTGTCTTTTGTGAATTTTTAAAAATATATTTTAGATTCTAATACATATATAAAGGGAAACAATGAATACTAAATTATTATTATGCGCACTTAAATAAGGATTTACATTTTTAAATAAAATATGCTTTTCGTACACTTACCGGTTAAAATGTGTCACGAAACCGCGTTAAAAAAGATATTAACAGTTTGTTAGACGTTTGCCGTTGGTGGTTGATATAAAAGAACGTTGTTATGTATAAGTATTTATAGACACCAACATAGAATAAATATTTCCAAAAAACTATCTGAACTTGAAATAAAATTTAGACGATGTTTGGAGACCATATCAAAATGTGAACCACAAAAAAAACATTTTTTTTTTTTGTTTGTTTAATTATTTATTGTTTATTTACATTTACATTAGTTAATACAAGATACTAATAACTGCCACGCTAGGTAAAAACCTGTTCTGTGACAGTTATTCTCATATGGTATTTATGTAGTAGTAAAAAATGACAATTAAAGAATCTAAATCTAAAAGAAAATAAAAAGAAAAGAAAATATACATACAAAATCAAGATAAGAATTTAAAGTAAATCATAGGAGTACCTCAATCTAAGAGAAAAGAAAAGAAAAAAAATACACATACAAAATTAAGATAAGAATTTAAGTACTATAAATAAATATTATATTATAGTATACTTTAAATTATATAAATAGTTTTTGCCAATTCGGCGGGGCGGATCACTTCTTCAGCATACCTTCTACTTGATATTTTTATAAACTTATTAATAAATTATATTCTGTGCAGGAATGGCTTACTATGTTTACAGGTGTTTTTTTCAAGCTTGTACTATGCTCTATCGACCATAAAATATGACCATTTTTATTATTTGCTCGTCCATTTCTATTAAAATTTTGTTTCACTCATTATCACGACCTCTGACCATCATTGCACTGATTATATTATAGTATCCAGACATCTTGGACACTTTGTTTAATCAAAATTAAAAAATATTTTGAAATTGCAATATTGGAAGACACTTTTACAAGGCCCGATGCATCGCGCGATGCCTACCGACAATTGGAACAAAAGTCGCGCAACATTCGAACTGTCTAGAACACCGACACCGGTATGTGGGGTCATCTGGCGCACCTTTTGACAACCTGCGGCCTGGTGCACGCATCCGACGAGGACGATAAACCCAAACTGAACGACCTCAGGTAGGTACACAACCATAGAAAAAATGACGTTACGCAGAAGATTGGTCGCTGTGACCCTGTTCTTAAATCGAATCTCCCTTCGGACGAATTGTCCCAGCGCCAAGGCCTTTCCATGGGTCAAATTATTTATGATATCGTAGCCTTTTTACTCTCATAACCGATATGTTACTGCCCGGAATTTCTCATACTAGATTCTACCCAAGGTACCCGGGTGCCCGACCTGAATGGGTACATTATTTTTTTCCCTTCCCTCAAACATCTCACAAATTGATATTTAGACCGTGGTCAATAGCTTCTTAGAAGGTTACTACTTCTCAAAGCAATGTCCGTCTTCCCTTTATTTCCCTCCCTTTCAAATAATTTAAATAATGGGGACCCAAACGGGATAAAAGCACCTGGCGTTTATGAACGAAATTATTTAAAACTGGACTCAAAAATGGGTACCCGGGTACCCGGGATGTAACATAAAGGTTAATTAATATTATACTAATGAGAACGCGCAAAAATTAGAACTGTTAAAAATGCTCTGAATTGAACTATGTATTTAAACTATATTTCTTAATATAATTAATAAAATAAACTTAGTTTTCACTACTTTTTTACATTGAAAATATCAAAATATTTTTTTGTTAGTATAAAATTGTATCCTGACGAAGGGGCCTTGAAACGTGTTGTATTTTCAATATAAAAAAGTGGTGAAAACTAAGTTTATTTTGTTATTAATTATATTAATAATGTTATCACAAAAATATTTTACTATTTTTGATGAAGAAGTATATTTTTTAATTTTTATGCATAGAAAAACTTCATTTAACGCAATAAATTCAGAATTGTATAGTTAATCCACCATAATAAAGTTTAAAAAAATCTACAAACCTATGAGGAGTATAGAAACAAAACCGCTAGTATTCAACTGACCAAAATACAGGGTGATGTGTTTGAAAATGATTATCTGCCAATAGTGGCAATTTTGACGATTTATAACTTGTCTGTAAAACATGTTTACATGATTTTTAAGTATTTTAGCGAAGGCATATCAGTTTTAAATCTCTGTTCTGGATATGAAATTACTTAGATGTACGCTTTTCTAAATCTCATAATTGGATAATGGCCAATTTCTATAGCTCATACATACGTTGGATGATGATAACAATATTAAAGAATAATACTTAAAAAAATATGTTTCGTGTAAATTTTAAAATTAAAATTTAGAAGTAGGTACTGTACGAAATCGAAGGTTTCCGAACGGTTTGTTAGATCACAAGAAGTGTGTTTTTGTGTTTTTGGAAGTTAGCGAAAATCGTAGAAACGGGCGAAAAGATAGCGATCTGTGAATCCGTCCGATAGAACGATAGATAGGAGCTTTATAGTGAAACCTAAAATAGTGCAGTGAATATACAAAATAAAAAAAATCTAGCTAAAGGTTGATCGAGACTTTATTTATTACTAAATGTTTAATTGTATACAAGTTAATCATTTGGATCATTGGATCCCACCGCAGCGAATCTATTACAATAGGATAAAAATGGATGAATATTTTTGTATATATTAGAGCAGGTTTGGTCCAAATTTTTGTCCAAAAATCCTTCGATATTTACGTCCGCATCAAATACAATTTCCTTTACGCGCTCGGGTCCTTTTGCAGTCAACATCTTAACAATTCTTCATCATTGTTCTTCCTCACACTGTTTAGCTTCGACATTTCCATAAACTCACTGTTCTTTTAGTTGAAGGAGGTTTCAATGGGAGCATATTTCTCGCTTATCAGTATCAAGTTCAATGTTGATTCAACTGAATTCAATTCAACCGAAACAAAGAATTGATTTATTTTCGATTCTTTTTACCATAGCACCACACAGGCGCAGAAGAGGGGGCAAATGATAATCGCGTTAACCGACTAATCAGCTACTTAAAACGGGAAATAGTTTAATTTTTAACCAGGTTTTCCTGTACGTACACGTACATGCCTATGTAGTCATATTAAATACTAAATTAACTACAATATAATTATAACACTAAATACGTTCGTTATCGAAACGAGCCAATAAGATTATTTAGAAAATGCATATTGAGGTCAATTTATTGTTTTTTTAATTTTTCAGTAACTATACAAGGGTTCAACAATATTGATAGCAATTTTGATAGCAAAATAAATAAAAGCACTTTACTTTGTATTAAACCACGATTTATTTGATAGCCCTTGAAACTATGCCATATGATTCACGACATTTTGTTTTAAAGTTTTATAGATCTTTCTATCCAGGTACAGCAGACACAAGATTATAAAATATGGAATAATAACTTAGGACAAAAATTTTGAGGTTTCTTTTTCTTTAACTTTTGATTTTTGTTGTTTTGACCTCAAGACTTCTCCGAGTGTACGCCACTGCACATACACTAATTAAAAATTGTTTCGTTAAGAATATTTTATAATCAATTATCGATAAATTATTAAACTTAACATCTGAGTTTATTTAACATAAATATAGATTTATTTTATTTTATTTTATATATAAACGTACTTCAGGGTTTTTATAAAAAATAAAGTAAAGTAATACATTTCATGCACAATATATGATTACTAGGAAGAATACAGGACAAGTATATAAAGAAAAACAGTATAAAGCGATGACAACATAAACAAAAAAGTAAATTTTAAAAAAGTTTGTTAAAACAACGCGTGTAAATGACACGTTTGTACACCAAGTTTGGTTGTAATAAAATCCTTATAAATTTTCGCGGTCCTTATAACGAATACTTCCAATAAACTATCTTTATTTTTTAATATTTAAAAAAAAATCTAATCAAATATAGTTTGCTGTCGATAATGGACATCTTTTATATAGAAAATTTCCTCCATAGAATTTATATTTTCATTACATATTTTATGCATCTACATTCATTACATATTTCATCGATCCTAAAATGTTTTGGTAAGAAATGTGCGTGATAATTTACGATAATTATTTTCATAGGTATTTTTATTACCTATGGTATTTTAAAACTCGATATTGTATCTACTTATAAATGAAGGTATTTGTAATTGATATAAATTAACTTTGTTTAAACAAAGTTAATTTATATCAATTATAATTATGTTACCACAAAATAAATTTGCTACATTTGAAGAAGGAGGTATTTGTATTCTTGACTATATTTATTTATTTGTTTATTTGGAAATATTAACAGATATAAGAAAATGATATATATAAATATATGAGAGTGTAAATAGTTAGTAATTAACATATTAACTTATATCCTAACATATCTCACATAGAAATAATACTGAAGTAGTACATAAAAATAATATAATATAAGGATGTTAAAATAAAATACATCAATTGTAACAGTAGTGAGTAGAACATAATAAAGTAAATAACAATATTAAAGTATACGTATTACCTAACTTTACTTATATCTTGCATTACAGTAATGAATCAATATTCAGTTATTAATCAAGTATTAATTCTATGTTGCGTCGCAGAATTATGTTCACTTGTGATCTTAGGTGGTATAGAGACACATGATAGATGTCGATGTCGGTGAACAAGTAGTAGACTCGGCACATTCTCACTATGGGGGAGCGTAATCCGTAATTGGTACGAGCTACAGGAATGTGAAAGATGCACTGTGTTCTAAGTAGCTCTTACTGGGACGTGGATGTTAATAATATATAATATGATAAAAGGGGTAGACAATTAAATTGGTTTCGACAGATCTTATACAAATTAACAAGGTCAAAAGTTGTTCGTCTGTTTTTTATACTTAGGATGTTGAAGTAATTCAATGAATCTGCATAGTGTTGCCGTGGAATGTTTAACCTAAAGCTAAGCGTTCTGATGTATTTCCTTTGTATTTTTTCATGTTTTCAATATATATTATAATAGGGGTTCCAATTGCCGGATGCATATTCCAGGTGCGGTCGGATAAGAGTTTGGTACAGGTGCATGTAAGTTTTAGGATTTTTGAAATTTCTGATGAAACGGAGTATAAATCCTGTCATGTTTTGTGCTTTACTAATTATGTTTTCTATGTGAATATGGAAGCAAAGATGGGTATCAAAGGTAACACCTAGATCTTTTATTGTATCAACCAAATAAAGCTCGTTGCCACCGATGTGGTACTGGTGAACATATTTATGACGATTTTTTGTAAAACTGATTGTTTTGCATTTGGTATAGCCTAGAAATAGTTTATTTATGATACAATAATCATGGAATCTGTTTAATTCGCTTAGGAGGTGTCGCAATTGACTATAATTTTAACTAAACTTACATTTTCTATCTGTAAAATAAAAATAGTTCATTCTTCTTTTCCCTCCTTAACACAAGAACTAGTGTCTTTTTGGAGAGGTACAGTCAAAAATATTATGTACAAATTAAAGATTTAAAAGACTAAAATAAAATGATATGTAATAAACTGTAAGTTATATTAAAAAAAAATAATAATCTCAAAACTACTTTAATGGCCTCTATAGTTTTATAACTCTGTATGAATATTTTTAGATCTTGGATTACCAAATTATTAAATTAAATTTATATTTTTCACTAATTGAGTGTCACCAATTGAGTGTAACTAATTGAGTGTCACTAATTGACAGTAACGACAACTAAGAGTTGCGTTGACATCTCTTTTTTGTTGGTTTCGGCACCTATGATTGGAACCTTATAAAACTTTCTGAAACTTTCTTCATCCAGAATTTTCTAGAGCATTTTGGAATCTTTTCTAAATCTTCTGGAACCTTCTAGACCCGCCGATAAACTTCGCCACTCAGTTTGGAACCTTATAGAATTTTCTGGAATTCTCTAGAACATTCTCCTTTCCAAACATTTTAGAGCAGTTTTTTTAGTAAATTAAATATATATTTCACCTGTTTTACATTTTAATTAATCATTTATATCTATATTTCACTTATTTTACTTATCAATTTTACATTTTCACTAATTTTGACGTATTCATCATTTTCACACATAGGTATATTATGTATTTCACTAATTTTACATTTTTATTCATGAATTGTATGTTTAAATTGTTCTGATTTTACACTAAATTCACTTATCTTGTATTTGTAGTTCACTTATTTTACACATATTAAATATTTTTACAGCGAACGATGAAGAAATTATAAAATTTTAAATAAATACAATTTTTATCGTGTAAGAAGTTTGCTGAGAAAAAAACTAATGATGTAAATATAAAATTAAAACCTTATAGAGAAATACGCATCAAAAGCGGTACGGCCATTCTCGATTTTTAAGCTAACATAAGTCATATTTTATTCATAGAGTTGATGAAAACATCATGTTTGAATTATGTCAATATAATTTTTACAAAGATGTGAACTGAAATAATCTCATTACACATATAAAGGATATTGCAATACTAAAAAATTCCAATCAAAAATAGATATCTCATTAGTGACATCTGTGGTCAATTAAGGTAAATGAAAAAACTTTGGATGCCGGTCGCGCTAAGTATTATTAAAACATACATATGAAACGGGTTGTAAAACTTAAATGTATACAACATCCGAAAATTTGAGAGACGTGGTATTTTATGGTGGTCGTAAGCCCCATGTACACCCAAAAACTTCCATACCTACTTTCCCATAAAACGTATAATTTCGTCTCTATGATTTATGTATAATATATCTTGTAAAGTATAAACTTATATTATTCTAATATAGCACTGTAAAAATGTTAAGCAATGATAAATTTAATTTTAAAGCGGCAATTATATTCTCTCAAGACTTTCATGGAATGAAATCGAACGAAAATAAAATTAGAATTTTTCAGTTTGATTTTAAAATAATTAATGTTCAAATTAATATTTCGCACAGCTTCTGTCTTGAAGATTTTCTTCGAAATTATAATTCATTCTTATTGTTGCTGAGCAAAACCGATGTTCAATACAATTGTTTTATGTGGAAAGATAAGTTGGTTATAAATAAAAGTTGATAAAGAATTGATAATAAAAATACAGTTTTAAAAAACACGAAAAAGTTGATTGGAACGATAAAGAACGAAGCTATAAAAATAAATGCAAAGGATAAGAAAATATCTATAGTCGTGTGACCGCGACGGCAATAAAGTGAATGGTGCCTTGAACGCAGTACTTGTTAAATGAACTGACAAACGTGGATTGATTAAAAAAAGAAAAAACTTTAAATAAATCATTTTGATTAATTTCACGTCGACTGGTTTCGATACGACTGTATCTTCGTCATGACACCATGCACACACTAACTGATCCATAAATTAGTAATGCGAGAACCGACTGGAGAAGACGTAGGCCATTCTCGTTATTGTATCTCAACGAAAAATAGACGGTACGTACTTATCTATGTATATCTATGAGAAATGTCAAGACGTCAGAATTGACGTGTGCAATTGTTACACAGGGTGTAACAGAGCTAGTCCACAATGCTTTACAGGTGGATACCTGCGTTGCAACCATGACATATAAGGAGAAATGCGACATCAAAGTTTGCATTTTTTTTCAATATTTCTAATATATTTTTTGCGAAACGTTGGACTATCTTTATAGTTACTTGTATCGATTATGAAAAATTCATTCCCTTTAAAATAAATCAAATAAAATGGTATAAACCTTCCAATTCCAATTGGAGTTTATCAGGGTTTTTTTTTTTAAACTTTAATTGAAACTAATGAATTGTTCGTAATCGTATAAGTTACTGTAGATACTTCAACGTTTTGTAAAAAATAAGTCAGAAATATTAAAAACAATCTTTGATATTTCATAACTCCATAACTATGTATTGATATTAGATCGTGGTTGCTTGAACGTTTTCGACTCATAATCATGGCAGAAATCCACCTGTAAGGTATTTTATTTTTATTTTTACTTTTATTTTTCAACATACGGACCGTCAACAGGTCATTGATGACCCTAATAGATGGTCATTTTGTGACATGAGAGTACAAGTTTGAGTATTTTGTGAACATTTGAATATGATGATATAAAATACACTCAATACACTTTTTGCGGCTAATTAATAATTAATAATGAAAAATAATTAATGATAAAATATACAAATATAAAAATATAGCAGATCGATAAGTAGTTCAATATATTTTTACTCCCTTTATATTAATTAACTCGTGGCGTCTGCTTGCTTGCTTGCCGGCTTGTTGAAAAAACTTTGGATCGATTTTTAACCCTTTTCCCGTGATCCAATCGAGCTGAAACTTTGCAAGCTGACTCATGGCGACGATCAAGAAGATCTATCAAATTTTCGTTAAAAAAATAATAATTATAGTATAATTTTGGATTTTTCAAATTATTAATGTTTTTTTCATACAATGTATGGATATTTCAACGCATATGGTAGACGCGAAACCCGAAAATGAGAAAGGGAGTATTGTAAAAACTTGGTTTTTATGGATTACTTTTTAAAAATTATTTTACATAAATATACATCGCAAATTAGTAAATTTTTTAAATAAATAAATCAATAAGTTTTTACATAGTGCACAATTAATGATAAAAATAAATAAAATAAATAAAAATAAAGGTATTGGGGACTAGCTCTGTTATACCCTGTATAATACCCGATTTTTGGGGTATTATATGATGTCAAGGTGCAAACTCTATTTATACATAAAAAATAATATGATCCGATATTTTTTTATTTAATTTGTATTTATTTATTTATTTATTTATTTTACACATTGTACGTGTGTCTGTGGGACACGTGTACGTGTATGTAACTCACACATCTTTCTGCTGACATGAATCGCGCGATTGTTATCTGAACTAATCGCAAGTTTGTTTATATTCTAAGCAGTGATAAGTTTCCGTAATTAGGTTATATCGTTCATTGACCGTCTTTATATTATTACGTAACATATCTCCATTTTATCACAAAAAATATTGTCCGATAATATATCTTATATGTTATGTTTCAGTAATATCGATGCGAATTGTTATACAAATACGTAATTTCGTATTATTGAGGATAAATTACAGAAGTCTCACAGAGATTTATACAGGGTTATTTGTAAAACATTAATAACCTCGCTGGACTATACTCCTGCCTTGATTATGAGTCGAAAATGTTCAACCTATCATGACCTAATCAATAGTTATTGAGATATGTGACATCGAAGTTTGCATTTTTTTTTTCAATATTTCTGACTTATTTTTTGTAAAACTTTGGACTATCATTACAGTAACTAATATCAATTACGAAAAAATTCATTTATTTCAATACAAGTTAAATAAAATGATTAAAACCCTGAAAAAAATCCAATTGGAATGTTTTCCAATCGAAATTCGAAGGTTTTATTTTTTTATTTGACTTGTATTAAAGGGAATGAATTTTTCATACTCGATATAAGTTACCGTGATGATAGTCCAACGTTTTACAAAAAATAAGTCGGAAATATTGAAAAAACAAATGCAAACTTTGATGTCGCATATCTCCTTAACTATTGATATTAGGTCATGATAGGTTGAACATTTTCGACTCATAATCAAGGCAGGAGTATAGTCCTGCGAGGTTATTAATGTTTTACAAGTAATTCTGTATAAATCTCTGTGAGACTTCTGTAATTTATCCTCAATTCTACGAAATTACGTATTTGTATAACAATTCGCACCGATATTACTGAAACATAACATAACCGAATAACCCTGTATATGAGAAAAGTGGATGGAAGTCTCTTATACGATGGCTCAAGGATTACAATCTGTATGTATAATGCAACGTTCATAAAATATAAGAACATTCACACATTATCAATTTGTTGAAAGTTCTATATATATGTTCGAAATCAGGAATCATTCATATATTTCTATGGTCTCTGCTAGAGACATCTGTTGTTTTTTCCTCATTAACAAGTTAGTATTCATAGCTTTCGTAACTGGTAATGATACATCTATATATATTTTTTATAAAGTGGAGTTTTTTAGCAATATTCCTTTTAACGTATATATGATATTATTTCGAATTATTAAACATATCTACTAGAATACGCCTGAAAATCAATATTTTCAATTTTTAATTCCTATCATGCACCAGCGTATGTTTATTAAACAATATTTTATATGAAAGTATGTTATAAGAACACCGTTACTGGATTTTTTCATCGTAAAAGAGAGTTCCATCCACTTTTCTTAAATATAAATTATCTTCGTCTCTGTGAGACTTCTACAGTTTAACCTGAATTATTTAATCATTCCCCTGGGGACAAAATTCAGTAACTGTGTTCTTAGAACATACTTTAATTTAAAATATTGTTTACATAATTTCATAATTGAAAATTCGTTACCAATAAGTCACCGATATAGATGTGCTTTATTTGTAAAAATCGAAATAAGAGACATATCTCATAATATTCGGCCAAATAAATATTAAATTTCGATTTTTTTTCCAAATATGTGTTTAAATTTAAGTCGTGCTTCTTGTTCTCACTGCACGCCCTTGGTATATAGAGGACGTTTTCTTTGTTACCAGTATAAAAAAATACAATGTGGCATATCGAATACATTTTTAAAATTTAAATACCTACCTATCATAATCGATATAAGTTACTATAACGATAGTCCAACGCTTTATATTGGAAAAAAATGCAAACTTTTATGTCGCATATCTCCATAACTACTTACTTTCATCACGCCGTTTCCCCGTAGGGGTAAGCAGAGAGGATAGAGCGCCACACTCTTCTGTCCTGACATACAACTCTCGCCTCATCCACATTCATACATCTTCGCATGCAAGCTCTATGGTTATTGAGGCTTCTAACGGGACCATCTTCAGTATCTCGTTAATCTGGTCATGCCACGTCTTCCGTGGTCGCCCTCTCTTTCTGGCGCCATCAACACTTTCATTACATATCTTTCTTACCATTCTTTCCTCATTCATTTGCTCAACATGCCCAAACCAACTGAGCGACCCTTTTTTAATTCTATCAATTATGCTAAGATCAGCTATACATTCATTGCTAATATCTGCATTCTTTACTCTATCATTAATTGATTTGCCACACATACGTCTGAGGGATCTCATCTCAACTGCATTCAATCTACTTTCGTTCCTCTTCTGCCAGCTCCGGGCTTCGCTTCCATACATAACTCTTGATATAAAATAATGGTTGCTTGAACATTTTCGACTAATAATCAAAATAAGAGTATATACAGGGTTATATGGAAAACATAAATAACCTCGCATTACTATATTCCTGCCTTGATCATGAGTCGAAAATGTTCAAGCTATCATGACCTAATATCAATAGTTCAGGAGATGTGCGACATCAAAGTTTGCATTTTTTTTCAATATTTATGACTTATTTTTTGTAAAAAGTTGAACTATGATTACAGTTACACTCATATCGATTACGAAAAATTTATTCGTTTCAATACAAGTTAAATAAAATGATAAAAATCCTGAAAAAATTCGAAGGTTTTTATTTTTTATTTGACTTGTATTAAAGGGAATGAATTTTTCATATTCGATATAAGTTACCGTAATGATAGTCCAACGTTTTACAAAACATAAGTCAGAAATATTGAAAAAAAATGCAAACTTTGATGTCGCACATCTCCTGAACTATTCATATTAGGTCATGATAGCTTGAACATTTTCGACTCATAATGAATGCAGAGATATAGTCCTGCGAGGTTATTAATGTTTTCCAAATAACCCTGCATAGTCCTACGAGGTTTTCAATGTTTTCCAAACAACCCTGTATATTCTCCGACAGCTTCAATTGGTATTTTTGAATGAATGTCATTATGCATTTTTGATGCCGTCCGTTCGTATGCAAATGTCACATTGAGTATCACTGTAGTGCGCGGGTGTGTGTGTGTGTGTGTGTGTGTGTGTGTACTTGCGCGTGTGTGTGTGTGTGTGTGTACTGTTCCCAGTCCTCGAGGCGGAACGGCCCGTCACGCTAGGCCCGCTGCAGGGTCAGTCGGGACCAGACACCAGACCAGGTACGTCTCCACACTTCCTTCAGCCTCCTGACGATCTTATCTTGGACGGACTGAATAGACTCACCCTGGCTGCAGCGGAAACATAAATTGAAAAAAAAAAACTCGGAATTCGCAAACCATCTTTTGGAGACGGGCCTCATTTTTAAAAAAGAAAACGGCATTGAAATTTTTACAAAAAAATAACAGAGGCCTTAGGTTAGATTGCTTGATGAATTAAAACAATCCGGGCTAACCACAATTTACAACCCTAACATAAAATACAAAATAAAACAGTGGATCCGAAACAAGGGGAGAGCAAAAATAGGCACACACTAACACAATATAACCTTAGATATATTTTATATTATGTTACTTTAAACACTTTATTATCTATTTACTATGTTTTGAACCTACACAATATTGTAAACTATGCCTGTCTCAACACAGATATTTCTAGTGAGACAGGCACAGTCCAAACAAAATTTTATACATAAAATTAAATAGAAATAAAAAAAAAGATGGTTTAGAATTTTTATAAATTGAAAAGTCCCTCGAATCGAATCTAATTTAATTAAGAACCAACGAAATTTAACAAATAATCCATTGTTTGAGGGGTATAAAAGCAAACGCAGCGATATCCAAAATAATTGGACGCAGTCATCGAGTATTAGTAATTAATGAATATGTACTGAATTCGAGGTTTCATAGGAAACATAGCATATAAAATCGCAGGAAACATGGTTTTGGAAGGGATACATACATAAAATTTTGAATTCAGTACATTTTAAATAAGTAATCCTCGGTGACTGCATTCAAAACAATTTTTATAATTTTTTGGATATTGCTGCTATATCGAAACTCTGCCGGCGAAAAATCTCCTAGAAATCAACACTTATAAAAACTTTTATATTATGGTCATATTATATTAGATATTAGGTCACGGTTGCTTGAACATTTTAAACTCATAACACAGGTCGTTATCTACCAGCTAAGTTTCTGCTGCTAGCTCTGCATAAAAACGTAAAATATAAAAACTCGGAAACTGGATGTAATTTACTTTCAAACTAAAAATTACATCGTTTTTAGTAATACATATTTTAGAAAAACAGCACGTAATCAACATGACGGTTTAAAAAAATAGGACACTCTTTTCAAGGATGTCAACACATGTTTTCTCTTATTTAAAATGTTCCATTTTTTATATTTCAATTAACACGAAAAAAATAAAATGTAGGTAGGTACCAACTTTTACATGTGCTGATTTTCCTTACATTTTCTAACATTATAAATTGAATCATTATCTTATATCTTTATATTGAAGGTAAGGCTCCTATATTGCCAGTAGGGTCTGGAAATAGGCGAAATCACTAAATTGCAGAAATATATGTTTGTCCCACCCATACCGGTGTCACTTCGAGTCTTGTGCGCATGTCTGAGAATTAGCGCCAATTCACATCCAATCAGCGCCGCCACGCGGGACAAATGAGAGTCACGACGCTTGCGCACAACAGGTCAAGTGACAGCAATGAGATAAAAGTTGCATTTTCTGCCCCGCTTAGTCCGTGACACCTTCACTCATGGGCATTAGCAATATGGGAGTATTACATATATGGGTAAGGCATCATATTTCGGCAGCTAGGCATGTTCATAAATACTTTTTGTTATTATGTTATTTTATAAATCTGACGATTATGACAGTTCATGAAAAAAATAGTGATTTGATTTGATCCTGAACTATTAAATAGACTAAAATTCCATGTTCCCTGTAGATCTCGTAGACACAACCCAGTCTTTCACATTGATTTTACCTCATCCAACTATCGTCGTAATTCATATTTCTTGAGGGTATGCGATGCATTCAATAAACTGATAAGATTATTGGATATTGATCTGTTCGAGTGCAGCCACACAAGATTAAGAAAAATTTTGAGTGCTGAATTTTTTTCTACTTAATAATTAAGTCTCTTTTTCTCTTGTTCATTCTTTTTGTATTATTTTCAACATGCCTATGTTTTTCTGCTAATAATTAAGTCTCTTTTTCTTTTGTTTAAATTTTTTATTCTTTCTTTTTATATAATTCTTAACATGCCTAAGTTTTAAGAAAAATTTTGAGTGCAGAATTTTTTTCCTACTTAATAATTAAGTCTCTTTTTCTCTTGTTCATTCTTTTTGTATTATTTTTTAACATGCCTATGTTTTTCTGCTAATAATTAAGTTTCTTTTTCTTTTGTTTAAATTTTTTATTCTTTCTTGTTATATAATTTTTAACATGCCTTAGTTTAATTCATAAATATTTATCATTACTAACATATTTCTAAATGTGGAGACCTGTAATTGGCCATCTATATTATATCAATGTTTTCTATGCTTCTTTGTTGTGCTGTTGGTCTTCCATGAATATTAAATAAAATAAATATATATGA
>JADDOH010007255.1:0-23754 GCA_016648135.1 Agrypnia vestita | reverse complement strand
AAAATATTTGATTATAAAAGCGGTTTTATTTAAACAATCGCGGACCACGGTCCGTGACATCAAAGAAAAAAGATTAAGCATTTATGTGAACCACGTACTGAGATTTGTAGACAAACGTGATACTAGGTATTAGAAATTTCTTTAGGTTGTTTGTCATATAGACAGTTGGCATTTTTATTATTTAATATTTTGTGAACGAAAATTATTGTAGTAATTTTGGTCCTTGTGATATATTAGTTCGATTTTGGAATGCCTGTTTCTTTGTAAAAGTATTGCTCCATTTTATAGAATATGTGATTTATTTCATATCTCATTCATTTTATGTGGTTTGAATTCAAATGATTCACATTTGAAAAATATTTTAATAATTGTTTGAATGCGATCTCACAAGTATGCCACCGTCACAATCTAAAAAAGACCATCGGGATTTGCGGATCGCAGTATAACGAATATGTAGTTAAGATTCAAACGATTCACGTTTGAAAGGTTTTAATTATTGCATTTGTTTTCTCGCAAGTATACCACTGTCACGGCCTAGGCCGTCGGGATTTGCGAATCGCAGTATAACAAATATGTAGTTGAGATTCAAACGAATCACATTTGAAAGGTTTTAATTATTGCATTTGTTTTTCGCAAATATACCACTGTCATGGACTGGGCCATCGGGATTTGCGAGCGCTGTGTAATGGGAGAACGCGCGACGACACGGCTCCCCATACAGAACCCTCCGGGTCATGTTTCGCCCGACCGCGTGAGTTCGTGAATAGACCCGAGACGTTTGAGGGTTTAAGGTTTAACAAGTTCGACCTTCGCGTTCGGGCTAGTACGAAAAGACAGTTAGCTACGCCGAACGGATTCGCACGGCGCCCGAAATGCAAAAATATACACCTGTATTACGGGCAGATCACCGCGACAGATTTCAGCGCGCGCCACGGAGGGTTATGATAGCTTAAAATTCGGTTTTAATTTAATTTCTTATATTAATATAAACTAATAATTAACCAACGCTAGATAAAATCTGTTCAGTGGCAAATATTTTCGCTTACGAGTTATGCAATAGTAATTAATAATAATAGCAGAAAAATATAAAAGTAAAAATAAATATAAAAAACCGGATAACAATTTAGTAGAAAATATAAACACGAGAATATATGAATCTAAAAGAAAAGAAGATATAAAACCGAAAACTTTTAGTATACGGGTACACAAGAATTATATTAAACGGATTTTGCCATGTGAACATTTGATATATATTTTATTTTATAAAAAAAAATATAAATCCGATGTTTTATAATATTTACTTTTCTCTTTCGGTTATGTACAATTATGATACAAATGCGAAAAATATTTTAATAATTATGCGTCTGGTTTCATAATTAAAAATTAATATAAATTAATCTTAATTAAATTAAGGTTAATGTAAATTAAATAAATCCACACTTGTTATATATTTGTCTTACGGATATTAAAAAGGGTTTCTATATTTGAAAAAAAAAAGATCTTTAAATTCAGCTAAATTTTTACAGATAATAATTACACAAAAAATTTATTGATTATAGTATTCTTACAAATCTACTTATATTATTTGATAACTTTCACGTGCATGTTTCGGAGATACCTTTTTATCGTCAAGGTGTTATATTAAAAATTGTCCTAAAAAAATAAAATGTCAATCTACAATGTTGCTGAATTAATTGAAAAAAAATAATAATTTCCTTCATTGATTTATTATGGTTCTTAATTATTCTAATTATCTAAATGTGTTCTTAATTGTTATACACAGTTATATACGGTTCTGGTTATTCAAACTAATTATAATTTCTTTGTTGTATGCAGGATTGATAGACTTGTTCGTAATATAAACACAGACGCGTATTGTTGCACGAAATAATTATTTGAGTTTCTTGTTTTGATCTAAAAATTATTTTGATTTGAATTACAAGAATAAAATTGCTTCCATTTTTATTTACAAGACGGCCTGGCATATGAATTAAAATGGTCATACTACCGCCATCTAGCGGAAATCAGAGAAAGTTTTGAGCCTTCGCTAGTATTAGTCTATAGGAAGCGGTAATAGAGAGCGCAATATATATATACTCTTAGTAACGAATAATTAAAAATTGGACTTGTTTTTTTTTATATATATTCCTTTGTTTCGCTTCATTGCAACGTTAATTGAAATTGTTTTATCTTCATTAATAAATATTATATTACAATATACGTTGATATAGCTTATTTATAGGCAGAGTAGAAATAAACATCTCACTACTTCAAATTTCGTACGTATCTATATAAGGATTGTTTTAGTTTTAGGCGCAATCTTCTTGGAAATAATACAAAAGTAAATCCGGAATTAACGATATGTGAGTTTCTTCAAGTTTTGAGAAATCGTAACGCTATGATTGATAAAGCATTTATTGTTTTTACTATACATTGGGTGTATGTAGAAATCCTTTTGAATAGTGATAAAATAAAATAAAAAAGAAATTTTTCAGGAGAGCTTTTGAATTCTTCTGGAACATTTTGAAAAAAAAAAAAATTTTGAAAATAGATTTTTAGTAGATTAAATAGTAGTAGCATAACGAAATCATTAGCTTCATTCACCTTCATGCGTCGTCGTGACCATTACTTTTAGATTAGGGTAGGAAGATTAGTCGTTTGGACCTTGAATAGATTCCAGTCGTATAGCAAACCGAATTATACGTTAGGAATTCTTGATTCAGTTACACACATACATCTTCTGTGGATATCAGTGTTGGTGACGACTACTACAGTTAGTACAGATATTAGGGTTTACCTCTTCTGATTTGTAACAGTGTACTTCGCTAAACATGTTTGCGTTGTTAAAGGAAAACTTTTAAATTTTATAATGTTTAACAATTTGGGGGAAGACAGGTTAGTAGGGAATAGCTATGGGAAACTTTTCTAGACATCTGGATCCACTTCTTCTACAAACATGCGTCGTCTTTAGATATCACTCTTGAGGGTTGGCAGGAAAGTTATTTGAGACGGATAATAGTTATATATACTTTTACGTTCTACAATTATCGAAGAGGTTGTTCCTACTCTCTTCTTCCTCTTCTTCTTCTTCGTCTCCTTCTTATTCGTATATGCTAACGGTTATATATATATTTTCTTTCCGCTTTTTATTTATATTGACTTCAACAGCGTCTTCTTCTTCTTCTGTACGAAGGTTTTTTTTTATTGGTTATGTTCACTCTAGTCTTCTTCTTCTTTGAATACATACCATTTATGCTTTACTTTTCAAACACCTTCTCTTCTATAAATAGCAATTATTACAATACGTTGCAACTACTTTTCGTCTTATGGTATATCTTTCGACTGCTTCTCTACTTTCTTCTTCTTCTTCTTTTTCTATTACTACATTCATTTCGTCTTCTTCCATTTATCTTATACTTTTCGACTGTTTTTCTACGTCTTTTCTTCGTCTTCTCTTCTTCTTTACCTTTTCTTCTTCTTCTTCTTCTTTTCCTTTTACTACATTCTTTTCTTCTTCTTCTTCTTTTCTTCTTCTTTCTACTCTCTTCTTTCTTCTTCTTCTTTTTCCTATTCTCTTATTTCTTCTTTACTATTCGCTTCTCCACGTTCTTCTTCTTCTTTTTTTCCTATAACTACATTCATTTCGTCTTCTTCCGTTTATCTTATACTTATCAACTGTTTTACTTCGTCTTCTCTTCATCTTCTTCTTCTTCTTTTCCTATAACTACATTCATGACTTCTTCTTCCGTTTATCTTATAATTTTCGAATGTTTTTCTACGTCTTTTCTTCATCTTCTTTTGTCCTTTACCTACTACTACATTCGCGTCTTCTTCTAATTTTATAACTTTCGACTTCTTCTTCTTCGTCTTTATCTATTACTACACTCGGTTGTGACTTTTCTTCTTTATCTTATGCCTTTCAATGGATTCATTTTCTTCTTCTTCTGTTGTCATCCACTACTTTTGCGGCTTCTTCTTCTTCTTCTTCTTCTTCATCATATTACACCAATAATAAATTATGGCAGTCATTACAGTATACGTGGAATATTGAGGACAATTGGCTGATTCTACATAATAGGAAATGTACTGCGCATATGTATAAGGTTCATAACACAGGTGGGGTACTAGAGTTCATTTTGTCGCGGTTTGCAATCATAGTAGGAATATGCGGTTGACCATTCACTCGGCTAAAACAGGACTATACGAGTTTCAGATAGAAGAGGTTGTATAGTTTGGGGGAAGGGGGAATAAGAATTGTATTACAAGATGGTGAACACTTGTCGGGGTACACCATGGTAGGATAGCAAGGAATAGTTATTGGAAACCTTCTTGACAACTGGGTTATGGTTGAAGCTCTACTTCTTTAACAAATATGCATCGTCTTTGGGCATCTCTTTTGAGGGTTAGCTGGACAGTTAGTTAAAACGACGCCCAACGGTTATTGAAGGGACTTGTCCATTTGCGACTAGTCATTAGAAAATTTGGAGGCGGACTGCACTTTTTCTTTTTAGAGTGGATAGCAAGTATCATCGTCATCATGTTTACTCACGTACAGGACATATTGAGATCGAGGGGTTCGCTCTATATATTAGGAAGCTGGTTGTTAAGTTCATATGAATAGGTTGTACATTAATTCGTAGGTTAACATAATTCTGGAACTTCAGATTTATCGTAGCTCGCATTTCATAGGAGAAATATACAGTTAATATTTACTCGGTTGAGTTGGTTTGTATAGCTTGAAGGGGATGTGGGGAGTGTTAGTGGGAGTATATTCTGGGGGAAGGGAGGTATATGCTGGGGAAAGTAGTATAGAGTTGCGAGGTGGTGAACACTAGGAGTGTACCATTGTAAGGGAAGCAAGGAGGATAACAAAGTGGGGGAAGGGGCGTTCCTTTTAAGTGTTGATAACAGGATGGAGCTTGAGTGGTTAGCAGACACAATGATGAGATTACTGAGGCATTCAATCGATTATGAAGAATCGAACCTTTTCAGTTAATTAAATAAATTAGATACAGTCCCTTTTGCTTTCAAATCTTATATTTATATTAGTTGTACACTTTTCATTTGAATGACAGGCAGATGGTTTACAGTAGCTTAAATACGCAAAGAAGGTTCCGTTGAGAAGGAATTCGACCCTAATAGAAATATAGTACGCGGAGAAAGGAAAGAACAACGATTAATTTTCCAAGGAATTTTAGAAACTCTTGATAAGTATCACGAAATATACTATCCTATTGGGTTATTTAGCAGATAGGCTTGGTCTGATAGATCATTCCTCTCTCTAAATAAGGGGGAAGCTGTGATGGTCGACATAGAGATAGATTTAATAAATTTAGAAAATCTTAAAATAATAATATTCAAAAAGCCAAGTATGGACATCAAAAATATATTTCTTCTGGTTTGAATCGTTTAAAAGTAAAAGCCTGATATATTTCTTCTCAAGATTCCATGTATTACAAGAGGCTAACAAAATATTGAATATTCGGCTATACAAGTAATATTTCTTAGGTTTTTTATTATACCATAGATATAATTCTGTGTTAAATTAATATTGTTTGCCAATCCTAATAGACTCGACCTTGTGAGTAGGTGCGAACGAGCCTTTATTATTTATGAAACGGAACAGCAAGTCTCGCGTGTAGCGAGTGCTTTACTCTTATTTTAACGAAACGGACCAATCACAGGCACGCGTTACCTTTCGACGGGTTGAGCCGGAGGCGACCGTCCTGGTGACTGAATCCGGCCAATGGCGAGCGCCGGCGGTGAGGTCATCGCGCATAGGATGAGTCACTGCACTAGCGTGGATTTCAGAGGTATGGTGAAATCATTACTATAAAAGGAGCGAACACGATATACTCAGCCCCTTCAGTTCGAGACCAGACTTGCGAGCGGGAGCGCTGCCCAACAGACTACCGACGGAGCCCTGAGTTCCAGAACATCATTTGCGGACGGAGTTGCTGCCCGGACGTATGGAGGAATCTACCATTCATCAGTACCAGAGAGGATCATACCGCCACTGTGTAACAGCTAAGGAACATATTTATATTATCTATTACGGTTAATTATTTTCACTATCGAAATGTATTTATTTTGGGAATATTTGAGTTCGGAATAATTGTGTAATTAAATATCACGATTGCTTGTGTGATATTGGTTCAAATCGTACGAGAATTCCTTCCAAACGGATGTATTTTTATGCAAAGCGAATTTCATACCGTTTATGCTGAAAATTGAATACACGGAGATCTATATGAATTACTTAGTAGCATAATAATAATTACTGTATTGCGTAGGTATTGCGCAATCATTACACTCGGTCTACAACTAACTCTTTAAGAATCGAGTACCTCGGTATATTCAGCTTAATAAGTGGCTTCAGAATGACGAGTAAAGGACAGAATGGGGAGATCTAACTAAAGATTGGGGATATCTGGTTTGTGTTAGCCTAGCTGGCTGAGGGGTGGATGATTGCCGGCACTTGGGCGTGGAACCCGCACAAGCCCCTGCAGGGCCCCTTAAAGGCGGGGTCCTCCTTGTTGCTCGGGGTCGTCAATAAACCGACCACCTAACCTCATCTGGCGCAAACTACTTAAACCAACAAAAAGGTTCCCTATGTCTTTGGAAGGATTTCCATGCTTGAATGCTGTAAAACCTTGATAGAAAACGTTAACTTCTATTTCGTCCTCTGTAAGAAAGACAGGGCCAGAATAAATATAAAAATCATTCACTCATATGGAATAGCTGGGATATTATAAATATGTTACTAACACTCTAACATTTGTCCAAAGTAAATGTTGCAAGATGCAGAATCGTGGGACGCCGCTCTGAAAAGGCATAATGAGATTGCACAATAATTTGTAACATCGCTGACTATGCCCGCAAAGGAGGCTAATGTCGTCATCAATTCGTACCAAAAGAGTACATGATTCTTCAAACACCGGCCTAAAAGAAAGGCGCCTCAAGACAACACACATCATCAGAAACTCGTACCAAAAGAGTACGGCCTTCTCAATTATAAGCCTAAAAGAGGGGCGTCACGGGATCACATCTCGTAAAGAAGAGATAGAGTCTCGGGATGCAGTAAGTTCCGGAGGAACAAGGGGGGCCGTTTAGTCACTTAGGAAGTCGGTCACCGGGTTTAGGCGGGCGCGGAGCCTCAACCCCTCTCAGCAGAGATGCTGAGGGTTTAAAAAATCAAAACTTAGCATTCAAAGAAACTATTATTTCATATAAACTCACGGGCTGTTGTAGAATCCTTTCGAACAAATCATCCCCGAGACCTTGTCTACTTATTAATAAAGAAGTTTCGCTTCAAAAATGTCGTATTTCGTAAATAGCAAATATATGTATTATTTTCTCACGCAATTAATATGAACAGGTTCATACACGTCTAAGACGACACCATTCAAGGTAAGAATATGCTAATACAAAGTGTTTATAATTATTAATTTCAGTGTTATTTAATATGTGTGAATTTTTCCCTTTGCGCCGTTCGAACGATTTTACTGGTTTGTCTCCAATCGAAAATGTTTTATTTCTAATACACGAATTCTTTCTAGTGTTTGTATTTTATTGTAACATAAATGTATCGATTATTAGGTTCGTTAGATGTTTTATTACGTAATATTATGCAATTGTTTCCACACTGCTCCTATAAAAGAATTTGAAGTTATTACGATACACAACGGGGTCCTTCATCCATTAGACGAATCATGTGCCAATTCAACGACGTATTACGAATAGTATATATTGTATTTATCGAGATTTAGTCGCATTTATTATTTCTAGTGAGGTTTTTAGTATTGGTTCCAGGCGCCATTATGAGGCGGAAATAGTTCATATTCATAGCCCGACTGCAATAGGTATTTTTGTCGCGTAAGAGGTAGCACTTTTAGGAATATAACTGTGTTTTATGTTTCGTCCCTGACGGACAGGATGGTATAGCTGTGGCTATTTAGGTAATATACTTAGTAAATGCAAAGGGCATTAGGTATTATCGATTTCGTCTGCGAACCCAAGATGTTAGTTAATATTTTTAGTTAATATTGCATTCAAAAGCGCAATTTTCACAGAATAATTATTTCCAGTTAATAATATATATTTTAGTTAAATGTATAGTTAGCACAGGCAGAGTATTAATATTGTATAGAATACATTATTTATAATATTTCAAGAAGGTATAATATTTTATTCCGCGATCCTTTTATAGTTACAGCGTATCTGTCGACCTCAGCCGTTGCCGCCCGCGCCATACAACTATTTTCGCTAACATCATACGGCAAATGTCTTTATTCATTGCAATGAAATTTATATTATTTAATATTATTTACCACGACGTATTTTTGACGGGTCACACCATAGGATTCATCACATTGTTAGCCGCGGCCAGGAGTTGGCAAATCAATTGAACATAATAGCTAAAATTAAATATCAACTCGCGACGAGAAAGCAACGGCCTTTTAAATAAATTATTAATACAAAATTCATCGTTAATACGTTAGGAAGACCCCCACTATCTAGCTGGACCATCTCAAGGTAAGACATTAACAAAAACAAAAATAAATAATATGAGTGTTTAATAACTTTCCAGGAATTAGTGTGTAGATAAATTCAAAAGATAACTGTTTGCAAAAAAATATTTATAATATTTAACACTTTATTTAATTTTTAAAATTTCTAATTTATCTATCTATAATCCTCTGTTATTCGTATGTAAAAATGTTAACCCTTGTTAGTATCAAAATAATGGTTTGTTGATTGGCGAATTCAGAATATTTATTGATATTTAAAAACCCCGAAACACATTTATTATTCTATAAAAGGTTTTTTTATGCAAAGTATTTTATTGTTTTGAATTAGAAATTTTTAGTTAGGAAAAGTTTCAATAGTAAATTAAATATTATCACGAGACGTTTCTTTATGAGGCAAATGAAACGCTAAAACAACTTAATGTTTTTATTGATTTCACCAAAAAATCACTGGACACGAATTAAATCAGAGCATTGTTCTTAAATTTACGGTAAGCGAATGTTTCTAGAATTTTTTTTCATTTATTATCCAATTTCTTATTTTGCACTAATTATCCTTAGTCACTCGTTCAAACTTTATATTGCGCTGTTTCTATTGAATTAATCACTTTCTCGAATATTCGCACGTGAGTACTTCTCGCTATTCGGTAGGTACTCGTCCGATATTTATCACTAGACTTAAATTGCGGTTGCCAACTTTTTTCGCTACGGTTTGTCATTGGTAATGGCGCATTAGTCAAACGTTAAAGTCTAATGACGCAGCAGCTGGCCGGTCTCTTTTTATAGAAAAAGGTAACGTCGCGACATTTCAAGACCTCAGATGAGCCGTAGAACTTAGAGATTGAGAGATGAGCCTGTTTATTCTAGATGTTTCGATAGTGCGTATTTTTTTCTAATTTTGCTTGCTATTTATAATATTATAAATAACCAAATTCTTTTTGTTAATAGTTACCTTTTATTTCTTTATTCAACTCTCATAAAATATCTATTTATGGTTTTTGTTAATTTCTATACTTCCAATTATAGTATAAATAATAATATAAATTTTTACATATAAATGTTATATTGCTTGTTCAACTAGCGGTTGATAGCTTTACTGTATATAAATCTTCTTGTTCTTCTTTCTCAGCCTTTTTCCCTCCATTGCTGGATGTAGGCCTCTTCAATTTTCTTCCACTCATCTCTGTTTCTTCCCCTTCGCATCCAGTATAGCAGTACTCAAGTCAAATTTTAAATTTCTTCTAAATACTTTGTTTAGGCGTTTATTCAAATACACACAACACATTACACACACACATTTCTTTATTGGTTTGAGATGTTTTACCGAGTAGCTATCTATGGCCCCTGGTGACGGAGGGCAAAACTACAGCTGTCAAGTTGGCGCGGCAGATTCGCTTTGTGGACAGCGCGAGAAACGGTGCTATTCGGAGTTTTTCTGTGATTCGGCTTTAAAACAGAAACCTCTAAACGGTCGACGACTTCAAACATATCGGTAACATCAAGACAAGAGATAAACAACCAAGTAATCGGCGGACGGCGGATAGTTGTATGAAATCGGGCGGCCCACCAGTCGACTAAAGGTAAGTCGTAGATTTTCTACTTGGATCGAACTAAATTTTAATTCAATAGAGAAAAGATCAAAAAACACCACATACAACAGAGCTATCGAAGACGGCGTAAACATACTTTACGATTTTTGATGAAGATAAGAAGATAAACATCTTTCCCCGAATCTGGATTAAGATTACGAATTACAACATTTAAAATTATTGCACAAAATTTATAAAACCAACATTAAAGGTTAGTGCAACCTTCCTTTTGCATGCCGTCTCTGCATACGCATAAAAAGTGAGTAAGGTGCTGCGAAAATGACCAACTTTAATGCTCTCGGCGAAATAAATTTGTACTTATTTCGCTGGTGGACCTAACACAGCCCCAGTTCTATGTTATATTGCCATATTAATTGATACGGCAGTTATTTTGAGGTTTAACATGATTGTTTTAATTTTTACTAATAATTTTATTACGCACACCTTAAATAATTTTGTTACGATTATATTTTCGAGATAAGCAGGGTAATAAATCACACTATCCAAAGGTGTTATTAATAACGTTATTATGTATGTAACACCTACAATATTTAGTTTAATGAAAATAAATCTCGGCGCTTAACAATGAATATTATTTAACCACCATGTGTCTTGGACTAGCTTTGCCACGTACAAACATTTATCCATATGAAACCATAAAGGATTCTTCTGGTCGGGTGGGTATTTTTTCTTCCACACGACCACCGTGTCGGAGAATATTTCATTCGCCGATGCGGTACATCAATCCACCCGGCAATTAAAGTCAATATTCTTGCCTAAATCACACGATAGTACACACACACAGCACCGAAAGGTTCTTCCGGTCGGGTGGAAATCTTTCCTCCCACAAATCAACTAACCCGCCTAAGATCTATTCAAGTTTTGACCCCATATACTCGTAGATCACATCGTTGGAAAAGCTTATAATAATATTAGATTATTTATATATTTTGTTTAATCGTGTCGGTAAAAGAAAAATTTCCCTCGACTCTGCGGCGTTGTGTCGACGACATACTCGAAGGTTTACTGCAGGCCGAAATGGGGTTGGAACGGCTTAGCAAAATTATTGTTTCCGGCCCTTCTTGAACTTGAGATCGGCGGTGACATCACGGGTCACGTGACACCGCGGGACGGTTGCCATGGCGACAACACGGGACAGCCTGCAAGGGCCTGGTGTATTTATAGAGCGACGTGAATTATACACGACGCCGGGGGTACGTCAGACGCTGCAAAGGCTGCGTCACACTGCCTTTGATACAGATGTATTAAAACGTACTATTCATTCGGTTTTAAAACGTATCTGAATTATTCATTTTTATGAACGTGATCGGTTACTGGGCTACACGTGGAAAACTTTAAATTTTTAGGTTGCCTTACACAAAAGTACACTCTATTGCAGAGGGCGTTATAACGCCACTTCCGGGAAATACCATTAAAACATGCCTTATGCGAAATTGAATTTATGAATCAGTAAATTATATTTTTCAAAAAAAAAAATTAATTCATAAGGTTTTTCTTTATCTCCATTATTCTGTTATGTTATGCTGAATTTTCCGATACTTTTTAGTGTAAGTTTAACTTTTTTAATACTTGATAGGCAATCAGTGATATTTTTTTAAGCAGGGCACTCAACAATATTGAGGATACGTATTTGTTCTCAAAAAGATTGGCTATGGATTCCATATTGGATCATTGTATGTAATTATATTTAATGTTACACTATACACAATATTTAAAAAAAATCACAAAAAAATCACTATTTTATTCTGATAGGTACAAAGTTTTGATATATTAAAAATTTTTTAGAAAATACAATGAAATCACGAATGTAATCTAGATATGATATATATATCTATATATTATCATATATATATATATATATATATCATGATAATTATATATGCACAATATATTTCCTCATAATGTTTCATATTAATTTTCTGTTTTCTTTATTAATTTAATCTTGTATTAAAAACCGCACGTATTAAAAAATTTGCTATCTAGGTGCATATTAGGTTAGGTTGAAATAAAACCAGAATTATATAGATACATACACATATTTCATCATGTATTTTTTTTTCAATATTTCTGACTTTTTTTGTAAAACGTTGGACTATCCTTACAATAACTTATATCGAATATGAAAAATTCATTCCCTTTAATACAAGTTAAATAAAATAATAATAACCTTCCGATTCCAAATGGAAAACATTCCAATTGGAATTTCTGGATAGTTGTTATCATTTTATTTAACTTGTATTGGAAGAAATCAATTTTTCGTAATCGATATTAGTTACTGTAATACCAAACAAGTACCTACGGGATAGCATTTCCACCGCATTCAGTCTACTTGCAATCTCTGTTTTGATAATTCCTGGTTTCATTTCCACACATGCGAGCTGCCACAAGAACGGCATTATGAACCGCTAGTTTAGTTTCCTATTATAGATTCCTATTGCTTACAATGGCATTCATTTATCTAATTTCCTGTGCTCTCAAAATATAATTTTAATGATAAAATGAGTTTTCATTAAAAAATAAAAGTAAATTGCTTGCATCAACATTATTCTAGATTTGATAAAAACTGGACAGATTAATTCTGGAGAAATTTTTGAATGTACAGGAGAACCTTCTAGACACACCGACACATTCCAGCTCAGTTAAGAACCTTATAGAACTTTCGGGAATTTTCTAGAACCTTCTCCTGCCAGAACTTTCTAGAGCATGTTTTTCCGGAATCTTCTAGACTCACCGACACAGTCGGCGCGCCTATTTTGAAATAATCTGCAGCATTTGCGGCCATCCGATAACAAAACAATGTGCTAGAAAGCACATTTTCGTTACCCACTCCCACCCACGCACAGCCACCCCCACCAAACTCGCATATTTTCGATGTGTTACCAAGGGCTATCCACCACCATAACCACTGATGGGTGGTTATGGCTGGTTGTAGAGAAAACTTGGCGGATAGGGAAACACGGGTTTCTTTTTATATATATATATTGATTTGAAAATGGAAAAGATATTGGAAAAGGAATATTTTATTCTCTTTTTTATTATTAAAAAAATACAATATAATAAGTTACATGCCTCAAATTAAGTTACAAATATATGTTGTTTCTGTCTCATTGAAGTTGATAACTTGTGTATGGGAATAGGAGAATAAGCGCTTTTTTAAATTAACCATTATTAATATAAGATATAACATTAATATAAGATATAATTAATATTATAAAAAACATTCATAATATGATAAAGTGATGTTTGGATAATAAATATTATTTTGTTGTTCATGTTGTTAAGAGATGATAAATAGAGATTGCGTGAAAAATCCCTCATTGATATATTATCAATGACGACAATAAGATCGAAGCCTCTAGTACTTTATCACACTCTAGGATGTATAATATTCGGGAGATGCCTAGAACAGCCTAAACACTAGAAAGGAAAAACATCTTCTCGAGAGTTCGAAAGACCAGCGTATCGCGTATATAAAGCATCACCGCGCTGCGCAATTTCTGCACAATATTTCGCACCGACAGAAATGTCTGAGTCCAATCACATACTCCAATCATAATTTTGATATAGAAACAGGAATAAAAATATTAATTACAAATAATAAAGGATTAAAACTTAATAATATGGAATTTAAAAATTAATAGGTACTTCTTTATTTAATAATCAAATCAACTTTTCGTAATGTCCTCTGTTTGATTCGGCATTATTGGGTAAAACACAAGACTTGCCAACACCTACTTTAGACCTCACCCTGTCTCATGTGTCTCCCCCCTCCCCATTCCTTAAATTCTTGATCTGTTTTTGGTAAGAAACTTAATGCATATAAACCTTCGGATAGATTAACACGCATTTGGTAGGAAACTTAGTGCATATTAATCTTCGGTTAGGTTAACACACACGTGAGAAATATTTTGGGAAGGTGTTAGTGTGTAAATAATACTAGGTTGTAGTGTGTAGTAGTATTTACATGCTTATGCAATGGTTATCCAGATGAAGAGGCGGGTATTTCTCGAAACCGGTAGACTAAGAATATCCGTGAGTGGTTATTATATACTATCATAACATTTTGTTATTCCAACGGTGGAGCTCTATATTATATAAGTTGCTATGTACCTTATCTTGATTAATCGTAAAGTCCCTTATCCACCCATTTGAAACGATATGTTTAAATTTATGCTGGCGTGTATTTACGTGGGTTCTGTTAAATTCCATCCCTACTTCCCAACTCCCAACCCTTGCCGTATCCCGGGTTAGCAACCTGTTAACTTCGCAGGTGTAGCCGGGTTAGGGTCCAGATTCAGCCCTTACGGAAAGTAAGCGATTTAATTTAATTTGCGATGCTCACAAGTTATCGCGATGAGGGATGCCCTTGGCGAAGAGCCCCGTAATACTTAACCTTTCATCTTCACTCGAGTATTCAGATATTTAAATTAATAAATTATTTAGGAGCCTGAATGATGAAAAATTTTCTGACAAGTTAGAGAAAGTTTCAGACAGTTATTCTAAATAAGCACGTAACCTTCTTTCCGTCTAGGATAAACATGCGCCGGGGATATTTGTATCTCAGTCTCGGCGGAGGAGCTCCACGAGAATACACATGACGCGACCATTTTTTTTTCAATCCAATAATTGTTTAATATGTACCTTAAAAAGTGCCAATAAAAAATAATCGTCGCCTTGTAAAAATCATAGAATTTCAACTCCCTTTCAAGCTCCCGATGTTATAAAACCCCTTAAATAATCTGTCCCTATCGATGTATAACCACTATCGATGTAAAAATCATTTTGTAATTATCACCGATTTTGCTTTTTTAACGTCGTTACGTTAAAAATAACCTTAGACATCTTGAGAAACTTACTTATCTATTATACGGTCCGTTAACGTGCTCTCAAGCACTTTCCATTATAAGCTCGCCTTGTCTTCCGTCGGGTTAATGAGTAAAAATAAAAAAATAATTAAAAAACGACTCGTTATTCTGAGAAAGTTTGAAGTTTCACCTTTGAATAGAGCATTGTAAAGGAAACGAGAAGCATTCAAGTTGAGTGCTTTAATAGTTTAAAAAACACAAAGGAGTATTTTAAACCTACGCATTTAAAACGGTTTTTTGTTTCAAATGTATATTTAATGCAATGTTGGATATCAAGTCCAACTTTCAAATGTAAGAACTTTTTAAAACTTGTATAAAATCAATAGAAAAATATTTCAAATTACTATAATTAATTTTTAAACCACGTAGGTTTTGATGATATATATTTTTTTAGACTAGACGCAGGAATATAAACCGATGCATATATTTCAGTAAACGCACGACCCACGGTTTTATTATGTACCAGAGAATTTGACTTATCTAAGATACAAGTATTTGAAATACAGATGCAAGATGCAAAATACAGAATTTTCATCTTGTATCTGAAATACTTTTTAGAATATTCATCTTGTATTTAGATTGTATTTAGATACATTCTTTTGATATCTTAGTATTTTGTAAATACTAAGATTGCTAAAATACTTTTTTCAGAAAATTTCAAACATTTTATCACTCATTTTTTAAGAAAAATGAGTGATAAAATGTTTGAAAAACTGGTTTTATTTAAGTCTCAATTAAAACCTTTAAAATATAATATTTTATGTTGACACATTTGCGCGATCAACGCGATTTATTCGTAAATAATTCACGCAAAAAATTAAACCTACATTCAATTTAATGTGTTTTCTTACAAAAGAATTTTATCTTTAAAAAGTATTTGGAAGATACGTATTTTGTATCTAGTATTTCAGATACCAATCCAGAAAGTTATTTGTATCTGGTATCTATCTGAAATACTTGATTTTAAAGTGTCTTGCATTTTGTATTCCAGATATTTTGTATGGGGTATCTTGTACATCACTATTATCTACTATACTTTAAAAATGTTGAATATGTCGAACACGGGCATTATTTTAGACATTTCATGGATATAATTCAGACTTAATTTTTAAAAAAAAAATGCAAGTAATGCATCATAGAATTTTTTCTGCAAATTTAAATAATTTTTCACTACAAATAACAAGAAATTATTTTCAGTGAGAATACAAATCCTATCAAATTTAATCCTGGATCTTTTAGGAACATGCACAGTCCACAATCAGGATTAAGAGGAGCACTAGGCGAGAAGATTACGTTGGGTGACGATAAAACACTGAACCTTCCAGGATTATATTTGAATAGTACAACACATATATTCATGAAATGTAAAATATTCCTTTAATTAATTTATAATAACAATTCTTAATTTCTTTAGTTAAAAATGAAGAGTGTTTCTTGGAAACGTTTAAGTAAATGTTTAAAAACTAAAGACAGACGTACCTATACAAAATGCACACAAAAATTTGTTAATTGTGTGTACAAAAAATATATGAAAACGAATATACGAAAAGACAACGATCTCGAACCGACGTAGCCCCGCGATGTTGATGATATTTAAAAATAATTATAACCACAACTGTGGATATAAAATTGATTGTTGTTTATTTAAAAAAGATTGACCAGATTTAATCTTACTCATTTGTGTTCAATTTGTGTACAATTTAAATTGTAGATACATAATAACAATTTATACAGTATTTAAAAAAAGTACATGAGAAAGCTACCAGTAAGGCGGTAGGTACATGTTTTAAAATAACTTTAAAAATTTAAAAAGTAATTAAATAAACAATAATCACTTGTGATGAATCACCTGTTTCTATAGATTTTTTTTTATTATTTTTATTTTGAACTCTAAGATGATTTAAATGCTACGCGGGAAAAATTGAGCTAAACCCACCTGGCGGAGTATTGGAGCTACAAAAATTTGGGAATGATGAAACGCTAGTATTGGGAGGGAGTTAGTAGCGATTGATCGGATATAGGTTACGGGCAGTTACTATTCAATTCTTATAAATCATATTAATCTTGTGGTAAAGCCGTGTTTGGTACAAATGGTTGACGATCGATGCGGTCCGAGCGGTCCACATGTGCTTCCCATAAAAAATGCTGAACACGGTTTTCAGAGATTTGGGTCGCGGTTATTGCGTTTTGAGCCGTTAAAAAACCGATTAACGTCTACTCTAAGGTGACGATGATATTGACAGTTCCACGAGGTTTCTGAATTATGGGCTTTTTTGCTGGATTTTTGAGACCGTTTAAATGTCATTAATCGTGGTCTCGAGTGGATTCCCGGGCAACAGAGATGCAGAATATGAGCAAAAGTAAGGAAGGCGGGTCCTAATTGGGGGATCGCGAGAGGAAAACGCCCCATAAATAATTTATAGGAATTGGCCGTGAAGCACGGATTAAACGTATACGATGTACCAGAGGGGTGACCTTAACTGAGCGAATAATGATTTATTTTCGTTTCGCGGGAGTCGGATAACGTAGGCAGATAGGAAAGTTAACTATAATTCTATTATATTTATCTGTAGACTAACGCTCTTCAGGCTTTTACAACAGATAGGTAATTGCGCAATGACGGTATATATAGTTAGGAAAGAGATAACGATAACGTGTAAGCATATTAATGGCACGACAAGAAAAGAATATACTCAAATATAGATACAATATATTAACTATGTAATCACTACAAACCTGTCCGACATTAGCGTAGTTTCAACAGGACGGGTAACGTGTATACGATTGGCTATTCTAGCTCAGATTTCGCCGGGTTTGGTAGTAATAACCCACAAAACATAATTGGAACAAGTGTATCTAGATAAGAATATTGTAAATAAAATAATATGAATTTGCGGCCCATATACACATGTAATAAAAGGATAAAGCGTATGGGGATCTTATAGATGGATGGATAAATGAAACAAATATAATTGGGAGTAAATGTAATATAACGCGAAGAAGCAAGTATATAAATACCAAAAACATAGGAGAACATAGTGTGATAGAAATTCAAAGACGAGAGGAACAATAATATGAAGTGGAACGGATATAGCAAGAGCATGTAATAATGATATACGTACAAATACAGACAACTACTTGAGACCGATTCGACAGATACTAGCAATCTTTCAACACACCTCTAAGAACATGGTGAGTGGTATATAGTTATCAGCGGAGGCGTCCAGTACCTTGGCAATAAATAAGCACTGAATTAATCCGACGCCTTGCCTGCGGCACTGGAGGTTTATTTACTTATTTATTTTATTTATTTTCATTTATTGGGTTTCTTACAGCCATATAATTAATCAATCTTTGAAGAAAAAACAATAATTGATGTACAGAGTTTTGGGCCAATTACGCGAAAACACATACATACAATCGATAAAAGAATAAGAAAAACATGTCCAATAGTGGGTTTGTGTGAGTGTGTATTTGTGTGTTTATTTATTTATTTATTTATTTTGTTTTGGGAAAAATTAAAAGCAAAACGATCTTAAAAATTTTCCACTGAATTTAAAAATTTACTTTAACTTACATTAATAGTTTATTGTGTTATAGCGAATAGTACTCTTCCAGTATTATATTGTTCGAGAATATTCACTGTCTATGTAACATAGTTATTTTGTGGATCAATCTTACTGCCAATAAAAATAATAATAAATGGTTACAAATTATGTTTAAATTCCGCAACGGAGGGACCTAATACGTCCCTGTGCGCGGGGAGCCGCGGGCATAAGACAGGATTCATTGGGTGATCCACGAGAAAAGATCGCCCAAAATTAATTTAAAATTAGGTATAGTACCTTTGAACGATTGTTATATCTAGGTATGCAGTGTGTACATGGTGAGTGTAGGGAAATTGATACAATGATATAGCAGCCAAGGATCGTTAAATTTCCGATAAAGACGAGTGAAAATACGAGGGAACGGGACATGATAATGGTAGATAATGAAGAAACATCAACTATGATTAGGGGAGTACCCGATAGATTGTGGTTACGGTTGATCAAACGACAATATGGACTGAACTTAGAAATTAAATATTAAAAATTAATTATCGCGCTTGTGAAGCGAATTTAAATCGTCCGAAGCCACCGAGTCCGCCCCAAAACAGAGACAGGGACCACAACAGAAGGTGGAGTCAAACTGACAGGTCCAAGAGGGAATGTGTTTTTTCTTTGCCAAACTGAATCTAAGGGACAAAGATTTGGGTATCAAGGAAAGTAGGATATTGAAAATCCTGGAAACACACGACTTAGGACCTTTGGCTGCTGGGAGGGGTATTAGAGGTAACGCGGAGTCAGAATTGAGGCAGTCGGTGTGAACGTCTACGGGGGTGCGAAATCCGCGTCGGTTGTTTTTTTGAGTGAAAGTTACCGTCGACTTAGAGTGTCCCAGTGTTTGAAAATTATAGTTTAACTTCAAGTGAAAGTGGTGTACGGGTAAATATACTCTTCGACATTGTTGATTGCTCACGTTAAAAGAAAAGGGGGGTACGGGTTTGATTTTATTTTATAAAGGGTAATTAATTTGGCATATTAGAACTTCGGAAATTACTGCGCTTTATTAAGTTGATTAGTCCGGCATATATAGAACTGATATTTGCAGATCTCCGGAAACTAGCTGTGCGTTATAAAGATACCTATTTTATGCTAAACACGCGGGAAATTGTTAATAAGTCTTATAAAAATACCTATCTTATGCTAAATACGCGAGGTCCTGTTAAAAGGGTTTTAACTCAGAGTACGGGTTTGATTTTATTTTATAAAGGTAATTAATTTGGCATATCAGAACTTCGGAAATCACTACGTTCTATAAAGTTAATTATTTTTATCGTCTTACTAGGTTCACAGAATAATACTCGCAGAATTTCAGGAACCGCTAGGGTTCAAATTTAGTTAATTTTCGTTTTACTAAGTATACAGAAATAGTATTGGCGGATCTCCGGAAACTAGCTGTGCGTTATAAAGATACCTATTTTATGCTAAACACGCGGGAAGTTGTTAAAAGATAAAGGAGTTGTTACTAACAGATTCGATTTTAAATAAGTCTTATAAAAATACCTATCTTTTGCTAAATACGCGAGGTCTCATTTTAATTTTTACATTTGTAAGGCATATAATATTTCGTTATATGAAATGTTTCGATTAGACCGGGTTTATTTTAGTTATTGAAAGAATATTTAGTTTATTTTAATAATTTTTTGTTTATGTTTAATAGTAAGAGTCCGCTAAAATTATAGCGAATAAATTCTGGGATTAAAAATACGTCTAGTGAAAAATATATAGCTGATCTCGCGGGGTATCAGGTTCAGCCCATAATAATCTAGATTTTCATTTCGTTTAAAATTATATAGAGTAATTCCGTGAGAATCGGGGTTTATTTACAATTTCACAGATGTATAAATTCCATTATTCTAGAAAATTATATAAAATAATCTCGTGAGAATCGGGGTTTATTTACAATTTCACAGATGTATAAATTCCATTATTCTAGAAAATTATATAAAATAATCTCGTGAGAATCGGGACTTATTTACAATTTTACAGATGTATGAAATTTCATTATTCTAAAAAATTATATAAAATAATCTCGTGGGGGTCGGGGTTTATTTACGGTTTTACAGAAGTACAAGTTTCACTATTTTATAAAGTATATAAAATTGCTTCCGTTCGGCCCGGGTTATCTTATATTATATAGGAAAACATAGGTCCCGCGCTATTAAAACATATAAAAACGTTTCATGTGGCCGGGATTATTACGCGCGTTGGGGAAAGTCTATAAGGTAAAAATATGTTTAATTTGATTCGGTTATTTTATATTTTATGAAAGATATTTGCCTCGCGGACTTAAACTATGAAAAAATGTTTCAATTAGTTCTGGTTATACTTTAGGAGTGATGTAAACTTCGCGGTTGTATAATTTGGGTTACTTTGTATTGTACGAAAACGTAAATCTCGCGTATAAAAACGCGTATAAAAAAAAAACGTATATCATGTATTCAAACATATAAAAACTTCTAGTACATTGTTTCGATAGACCGGGGTTGTATTATACTTATAAAGATGTTGTAGGGCCTCGTTATATTGAAAATATATAAAAACCGCCTGGGGCCGGGTCTTCTTATTTATAAACTATATAAGATTTCGTTACATTTAGTTATATGAAATGCTATCGTTCGGGAATTCGCGTTTCATTTTAAGCATATATAAATATAGGGTCCCGTTTTTAAACAATGTTAATGTTTCGTTTAGAATTCGCGCCTTCATTTAATAAATATGAAACATGTAGATTTCAATTAGAACTATTTTAAAATGTTTCGTTTAGAAATTCGCGCCTTCATTTAATAAATATGAAACATGTAGATTTCAATTAGAACTATTTTAAAATGTTTCGTTTAGAAATTCGCGTCTTGTATTATAAATGTGAAAATTATAGTATTCGTTTTGAGCTAAAACGTGTGAACATAGAAACACTACAGTTTTGACCGCTATTTTGTTTACTATGCCTAGGACATTCTTGCGGTGTATTAGACTTGATGGTAAAATTTAAACTCTTACTCTGTTTAAAATATACGTAGTGTCTCCGCCTAGATTGGCTTCACGATATACTTTATGAAATTTGTAAGTTCCGCTGTCCTAAAATTATATAAAATTACCTTCGTTTAGATCGGGTTATATCATATTCCTCGTGGAACGCGTAAACCTCGTTGTCCTGGAACTAAATAAGGATGTTTCATCTAGACCGGGTTCATTTTACATTTTAGGAAGAATATAAATCCCGCGTCTTTCACTACATAAAATGGATTTGGTAAGATTGGGGTTGTTAATACTTGTAGAAATTACAGAATCCCGTTATTTTTAAACTATATTAAAATGATAAACTATATTAAAATGATTTAAACTATATTAAAATTTGCTGGAGAGTAGATATCAAATATTCGAGATGATAATAAATTTATATTATGAATAATATTAAGAATAAAACTAAATCGGCGGACCCTAAAAGTATTATGTATTGACCTTATCAAGATGTAGACTAGTGGGGTTTTATTATAGAAACAATTGACTGTTCTGTGGCGCCTACTTGTCCGCGGTATCCTCGATAAATGATAAAAACAAGTGGACAAGTGGTCGCTTCGCGGGTTTGTTAAAACTTATAAATGCATGGAATCCTAGATTCAAAGCTTAATCCCGGTATTTCGGATAAATATAAGAATATGTAACATCGGAAAATAACGGGTAACGGTTTTATGAAAAATATCGGTACGTATAATCATTAGAGTATAAGTATTAGAAGTAGAGTTTAGCTTCGGTGACCTGGGTAGGTACGGATGCGTAAGGCGGAAATAAGGACTATGTTACAGCATTATTAAGATATATGAATACTTACAATTGTCGAGCTAGAGTCTAATTCCGGTATCCCGAGGAATATAAATTTAAAGAAAAGAAAATAATGTCTAGTTTCGGTTTGATTAAAGTATGTACACCGTATAGTTACAGAGGCTGGATACTAAGCCCCAGCTACGGAAACTTAAAAACGCGTGATGGCAGGATCAAAGGTTAGGTCGCGAACTATAGTTAATTAGGGGTCTGTGAATCGTATGCGCGTGCAAGGCAAGTGTCCGCAATCCTTAGGTATAAAGTGAGGTACATAAAGTGAAACTACGATGCACTGGAATGGATATAATCGGCGGCAGATGGGTAAGTCATGTCATCCTCTTTCCGTTTTGAGATTATAACGATATATAAAGGTGGCGCACGATCAAGAAGAATGGTCTCGGGTTCGACACCCCAGACAGAGACGGAAGAAGCGCCGATAGTGAAAGCTAACCCCTGTACCGTAAACTTCACATACGTTTATCCACAGGTGTTTGCATGTTGGATCCGTACTGACCATAATAGGGGCGAATTAATTTGCCAAATTAACCCTTCTCTGCATGTGTGTGAACTTCTAGGGATCGGGATCGGGTGTGCTCGACGCTGAACTTATTTATTTACTTCTATTTATTTATTTAATTGATTGAGTGATTGAATAATTAATTAATTAATTAGGTATTTATTTGTCTATTCATATATATATATTTATTTATCTGTTTATTTATTTATATTTCATTCAGTCATTCATTCATTTATTTATTCATCTATTTATAAATTATTTATTTATCTATTTATTTATTTAATTGATTGATTGATTGATTAGTTAATTAATTATATATTCATTTATTCATTTATTTGTTTGATTGACTGATTTATTAATTAATTAATAATATATTTATTTATTTGTTCATTTGTTTAATTACTTATTAATTTATTAATTGATTAATTATTAATTAATTAATTAATTTATTTATCAATTTATTTACTTATATATTTATTTATTTACGTACTCATACGTCTGTGCATCGTCGGGGGGGGGGGGGGGATAGTCAGATCAGCATCGCCACCATCATCACCGAATGCCGTGTCCCAACTATATACCACGCGCCAAATTACATCACCGTCACTGAACGCCGCGTTCCGATTACACACTACTCGCTATGTTACGTCGTCGCCACCGATCGCCGCGTTCCAGTTATATATATAGTCAGGAGGCGTTTCGATAGCATCATCATCATCATCATCATTAGCGGTGTCCCAGTTATATATAGTCAGGAAGCGTTTCGATAGTATCATCATCATCATCATCATTAGCAGTGTCCCAGTTATA
>JADDOH010007254.1:0-15427 GCA_016648135.1 Agrypnia vestita | reverse complement strand
TTAGTTCTAACTACTTTGGGGGTAACCCGCGTCAAATTCTGGTCGTCAGGACCAGTCGTCTGCCGACGTTTCGAACAGATCTCACTGTTCAGGGCGCCTTGTCGATGAGCTGCTTTTCCAAAAAGCGTACAACCGTTTGGGTCCGGAGCTCACCGTCAAGTGAAAGTTTGAAAAATTCTGCGTCAGGTGTTTGTGGAGGAGTGGGTTTCTCCAGCGACGCCGTTAATGTGTTTTGCTCGCATATTATATAGCAATATATATATATATATATATATATATATAAAGAAACTCGTGTTTCCCTATCCGCCAAGTTTTCTCCACAACCAGCCACAATCACCCTCAGGTGGTTATGGTGGTGGATGGCCCTTGGTGTCACATCGAAAATATGCGAGTTTGGTGGGGGTGGCTGTGCGTGGGTGGAAGTGGGTGACGAAAATGTGCTTTCTAGCACATTATTTTATTATGGGAAGGCCGCAAATGCTTCAGATTGTTTCAAAATTGGCGCGCCGATTGTGTCGGTGAGTCTAGAAGGTTTCGGAAAAGGAGTTCTGGAAAATTCCCGGAAGTTCTATAAGGTTCTAAACTGAGTGGCGGAATGTGTCGGTGTGTCTAGAAGGTTCCTGTAGATTCAATAAATTTCTTGAAAGTTCTGGAAGGAGAATGTTCGCGAAAGTTTTATGACGATCCAAACAGTGTACTAAAAATCTACGCGTGCGAAGTCGCGCGGGCACAGCTAGTTATGTATATTCTCAGAATTTACGAATCATTTATAGGAAAATTATGATAAATGTGATTATTTGTCTTACTTGGGTAACGTAAGTAATGCAGTTAAGAACATAGTAAACATGTGCATTTGACGTGTGCTGGTCTAGTGGTTAAGGCGATCATTTGCGAAGCAATATATCAACATAAAAAGCAAGAAAATAGTTTCAAGGAACGTTTAGCAACTTGGACCTTTTTTATATTCTGGTTACTTTGATTCGGTATTTTAAAACATCAATTATAAGAAAAAATAACTGACCAATTTGCAAGTATTTTTTACTAATTAAAGATAATCGTTTACTTTGTATTAATATTGAAAAAAATAATCATGTCACAGTCCATTTAGCAGGGGCGTGCAGTGGGAACATCGCAGCATGAGTTTTATGTAGGTAACCAATTATTTGGAAAAAAATCGGAATACAACATATATTTCGTAATACTTCTATCACAATTATTATCATAGTATTCATATTTTGATATACCATAATAATTTGTCGAATAAATATTTAGTTTCTTTTTTTTCCAAAATATACGTTTACAAAAAAGTCATGCTTCAATGTCCCCACTGCATGTGGCTGCCATTTAGATATAAAAAAAAATCCACAAAAAAATAAGAAATTTTCTTCATTCAAAACATCGTTTGTTAAATAATTTATTAATTACTATAATAATATGACAGTGTCTATTTTTAAAACTTTATTGATTTAAAATATATGAAATTCAGTTTCATTTGTATGGAAAGATAGCAAATAATATTTTTGATATCTTTCCATACAAAAATGTGGTACAAGATTCAAGAGTGGCTGTAAGAAAAATCCTCGTCGCCGCTGAATTTCGCCTAGTGATGTCTTTCCTGGTCGTGGGTCGGTCCTCGTTCATGGTCTTAGTTCTTTTTTCACAGCCCAGGCGTTTAGCTGAGTTTGTAAATAGTAAGAAAATTGACTTATTCCGTGTAGGCAATTCTATATTTTTAATAAATAAAAGTACCCAACACATGAACTGAAGTTAATCACCAATCCTATTCTAAAAATATTCCCAATATTTCAGTCATTTTAAGATCACTGAGGTGGTTTTTTTTCCATAATTTTCATATACCTACCAAGTATCTACTAAAATTTATATTATATTTTCTACCGACAGAAATGTATTAAGAACAGGAATATTTTTTTTTTAATTAATGTTTGTAATCAATCAAAAAAAATACCGCCTTGAAGAAATAGCTGAAGCTCTGAAACTCATTGGTTTTAGATAATAAACTCAAGTGATTATATCGATGCTATGTTAAAATGTCTAACTAGATAGTTCAAATATGCTTTAAATATTAAAACTAATATAATAGTTGTTGGAATACTCTGGTAAATCTAACGTCTAACCCTTGTCATTTTAATGATGCATTTACTTATAATTTTAAAAATTAAAATAATGTAATCTTTTTCATGTTTATGGCACTTACTACGTGGTTAAACATGGTTATTAATTTTAAAAATAGAAAACTTTTATGCCACATTCTGAAGCAAGAAAAAAATATGACACACGTTCTTTAATTTGACATCGCACCTTCTGTTTCGAATCTCTTTAAGAACGGATGTACAGCTTACGTAAATTTAGTATTTTAAATTTTTACAAAAATCAAAACAGCGCGTCGTTCGTCAACAACATCTCGTGTGCAATTGAAAAAATTAATTCTATCGTATTATATTTGTTTTCAGATGTTGTTTATGATTCAGCGTTTTTACGCGGGGTTCAAACATGTTTAATTCTAATACTATTGTAACTAATTAATAAAAATATTCTTATTTACATAAACATAAAATTTTTGTGATATACCTACTCCCCATTTGAAGAGAGATTTATTATTTGGAAGATCTCTTCGCCATGGCGGCGATAATTATTAATATTACTCCCTTCTTCCGGACAATGAATGTGCTGAAATTAACGATCAAATATAGACAGATTTGGTAATGGAGGGAGGGGTAGGAGGGGTCGTGGTTACATAATGTACACATATGTATGTATGTATCATATGGGCACATAAGACGGAGACCACGAGATCACACAGTGAAGCAGGCAATGTCTTTGGAGCTTTATCGACAGCCATCCAGAGGAAGACCAAAGAACTCCTGGATGACTCAATGTTTCAAAATATTACAGAGAATCGGCTTGGAAGAAAGCGATACCCAGAACCGAAGAAGATATATTCTGAGAACGAGAAGAGCCGACCCCAAAAACCTACCTAGGAAATGAGTTGGGACAGTGCAAGGAAGAAGAAGGAAAAATATTAATAAAATCTTTTTTTTTTAATTAACGCCCTATAGGGCTTTTACAACAGTTAGGTAGAGTGTACATTAACAGAATATATAGTTTAAAGAAAAAATAATAACATGTAAGCATAATAATGACATAAAGGGAAAGAAAATATTTAAAATACAGATACAAATATATAAAGATAAACATAATATAAAGTAAAAAGCATACATATAAAAAGCAGAAGCATAAGAAAAACATAAAATAATAGAAATTCAAAAACAAAAAAAAGTAATAATGTAGAGTGATAAGATATAGCACAAGCTTTGAAAGTCGTAATATAATAAAAAATATACATACAAATACAAATCAATTATTTAAGTCCAACTTACGTATTATAAATAATCAAATAAACTTTGTATACAGTCCACTCTTTTATCCGATTATAATTACTTTTCAACATTTCCGTATTCTAAAACTGACTACTTTGAAGTTCGATACCTTGCATTCGACTTGGAATCCAGAATTCAAACGACGGTCATTTTATAGCTATGATATTCCTTTTTCAAAATTAGTCATTCATTTGTTTTCTCGCCGTTTGATTTTTACTTGATATTGCTGTCTGCGAAAAAATGAAATTTCAGTTTTTTTCTTATATGAGTTTCGTCGTGGTAGGTACTAATGCTGCGTAGACGGCACGCAGTATCATGAGTATGGACCAGGTATTTCAAATGAACGCACTGTGAGTTTTTGGTTTGATCGCAAGCATTCATATCATAATATAATAAATAATCGTATTTATAATAAACAGAGACAATACACCATGGAATCCAGGCATTAATGGCATAATGTAGAAAATAGTCGTATTTATAATAAAAATAGACATGGAATCCAAGTATTTGTAGATATAGTTAAGGATAGAAAGTGTATTGCGTATTCAAGGTAGGCTACTGTTGTGTTTAAAATTATAAATATCTATACATTTTTTAAATTAAATTGGCGAAAGTGCCCTATAGGAGTATTGATTTTACCAACCTACTGTTCAAATTGTTCAAATACACGAATGAAAGCCCAAAATATAACATTTCTCACGTGTTGTGCCGTTAAACAAATTTCATCTACACGTGTGAGTTCACAGACTCATTACTAAAACGCCATGAAATGGATACCCATGGGGATATATTATAATTTGACATTGATATCGATTAGATGATCGTTAGTTCTAACGAAGGTAAATGTACATCAGCGATCCTAATTAACAGGAATTCAAAATTTACCGTGAAACATAATTATTATGCTGTATAACATATTCCATGGTAAATTCTTAGAAATACGTACGTCAGCAACGAAGCTGGCATTTATACAAACATCCGATCAATTCTTAATTCTCTATTATTAGAATTTTATTCTTACGAATGCCATTTTGTATTTATTATTCTATCAGAAGTATAATAGTAGTTCTTATGTGTGTTTATGTGAACGATATATTTAATTGTACTCATCCTCTGTGAGATTGCAATGATATTTAAAAGGAAAAATCTTTTTTTCTTCTGAAGACCTGCTCCCAATTTTAATTTTCATGGGAAATTCAAAAAGCGATTGTAAATCTATCGTTCATGCAAATAATCTAAACAAAAGCCGTCTTCATCACACCCAGCCACATACTAACAAGTCTGATATGAAAAATGGCGACTATTAAAAAATGTGTTTAGGCAGATGTATAAAATTATCGTTGTAATTAATTATAAACCAATATGTTCAAAATATGTAAGATTGAACTTTTGAGTATTGAAAATAATAATTGTAGGTAGGTGAACGTGAGGTCAATACAATCATATTACGAAAATTTTCTGATCAAAAATAATGCGTATTATGAACATTGCGTAATGTATTACAATAACGATTAGCGTCGACAATGTGATTGTAATGACATATAGGGCTCGAAAATTTTTTAATTAAATATATTTAATCATGCTTGTAACAGCTTTGTAATCTTATTTGTTTTATTTATCACAATTTTTAAGGAACTGTATATACAAATGATATACTATACGACATACAATTGCTCTTTTCGCTGTTTGTTCAATTTCAAGGCTTAATAGCAGCATGGTTTATGAGGGAAAAATATAATATCTAGTTGAAATCAACCGTTGACGTTGTATCGACGCGTCGACGGTTTACGTTTATCGCATTTGCTAGTTGAATTCGTAGACGGTGGACGGCGGACGCCGGATCGTGACGATTCGAAAGTCAACGTAATGCAAAGCAAAGAGCGAGAGCAAGACAAAACGTCTCCGTTTATTTCTCTCTCATCTCTCGCTGTCGACTTGTAGACGCCATAGACGGCTCGACGGCTAATTTCATTTCAACTCTAAAGTACACGACCATAGAGTGCAGATGTGTGTACACGAACTATGACAGAGACTTGAAATTTGAATGCATGCGTAGGGCGAGATAGGCTTAATAAGCTATTATCTACTATTTTTTACTTGATTTTTTGCGATGTGCACGTGCGACGTTTCGGTGAATTCTCAATTTTACGCTGTATAAAATAAAACAATTCTGTTTAATTATTTTATTTTTTATTGAACTAATATTTTACTGCTTACACCTGATATTGTTGAGTATACCTACTTCTTTCTTTATTATATATAGAAATAAGTATATAAAACAATATGTAAAAGCCTATAATGTGCGTAAACAAATAAATAATACAATATTTCTTTTTACATATAAGCACAAGTAGCGGTTTTACTTTCCCCGAAACTATATTCCTTCGAACTTCTTTAAATTTTAAAAATTAAATATATATAAAAATAGCCAACGGTTGAGCCGTCGAGCAGCGTCGCGTCGAACCGTAGACAGTTGACCATCGTCCCGATGTTATGTTTAGATAGAACGTACGCGTAACGAAGTTGACGCGTCAACCAGTTGACGAATTCAACTAGTTGATCGTCTCGTCGATGGACGGACGTGGACGGTCTCGTTTCGTCGACGGTAAATACGTCGACGACCCATCCCTAATAATATCCAATACTTGTCATTATTTTAGCCTTTAAATGAAATATTTACTTGGCGGAATTATACATTTCAGATGATAAGTAAATGTTATATATTAATCATTTTATAAAAAAAAATAGAGTATTATTCGACTAAATGCAAATAAACCTGTTTCAGATTTCTGGGCGGTTTTAATAATTTTATTTAACTTATTTAAAAGCGAATGAATTTTTAAATTCAATATAAATTACTCCCATGATAATATAACATTTTACTAAAGATAAACTCGGAATTATTATAAAAATACGTGTCCCCTATCTCCTTAACTATTGATATTTCACCCAAAGTGTAAAGAATATTTTATATACAAAATTGAACGTAGAAGACTCCCCCGAAGTTCTTGCGACTACTTGGGAGACACCCTGTATAGATTATTTAATATATATAAATATTATTATATACCTACATTATTTGCTGTTCGAGTAGCTTTATATCAAGAAAATAATGTATCAAAGTCCATGAAGCAAAACTGATGTTGCAAAAACATTACAAAAATACCTAGGCTGGAAAAAAACACATAGATGTGATGCAGCGGCGCGCGTCGTTTCTTTTAAATAAGTTGTAAGTACTAGAATATCTACGAAATAAGTCGAAATACAATATGTATCATTTATTTAATATTCCTATATAAATTATTTGGATTTTAATATGTCATAATAGTCTGTCACATAAATATTTTTTCCAAAATACATGGTAACGTACAACTCATCCTAAATTAACTAACTAACCATCACGCCGTTTCCCCGCAGGGGTAGGCAGAGAGGATTGAACGCCACACCCTTCTATCCTGGCACACCACTTTTGCTTCGGCCACATTCATACATCTTCTCATACAAGCTCTACGGTTGTTGCGGCTTTTAACGGGGCCATCCTCAAACAATTGTATCTGATCGTGCCAGGTCTTTCGCGGACGCCCTCTATTCCTGTTGCCTTCAACGCTCGCCTCGTATATTTTCTTAGCCATCCCTTCCTCGTTCGTACGTTCCACACAACCAAACCATTGTTAAGTGCCCAACAAGGGAGAATGTAGCACAAATGAAGACTCGGTAGATCGATGAAATTACTTTTATTTAAGGTAAAATGCAAGTGGACAAAAATAACGTAATCACGGAGACGTATTGAAATCGAGCAGACTTTGAGGTCTTTCTCGCGTAAGTGTCGAATACCATCTGATCTTAGAAGTGTCCCAATTTTGATTATAAGGGTTCTTTACGACGCGTGTGGCCGAGGAGTTCAAAAACCTACCCCCCGTCAATATTTAGTCAAAGTGCATGCTGCGATTTCAACACATGTTCGTTCACAAAAATAATATCACTTATGAAATGGGTTGAAGAAACTGAAATAAAAACATACCCTTTAGGGTAAACAGCAGAGGGGGTCGTTCCCAGGCATCCATTTAACAAATACCTATCTATAAAAATCTATACCAATTGATGGATCCTCGAAATCGTGGGAGACAGCGAGACCGCGGGAGGTCAGTAGGTACATAACACCATCTCAGCACTCCTTTCTTTATTCTACATACGACACTACAGCCAGCATTGCATTCACGTCTAATTTGTTCATTCCTTACTCTATCGACCAAAGACTTTCCACACAAGCGTCTTAGTGACCGCATTTAGTCTACTTTCATTCCTCTTTTGCCAATTTAAATTAAATAAAATCGTCGATTCCAGTTTATGCGGCCCTGCTATAGCCGCGGCCGCTTCCTAGAAAAGAAAAGTGAAGCACGAAGCTGGTCTGTGGGTCACTTGTCTCGGGCAAGTGACTCCCAATGACGTAGGCAATTGATCACAACAAAACTGAAGGTCACACCGAACCGGTTAACGGCCTACTCGAGACGACACCAAATACAGCGAGTAATAAGTGAGCACTTTGTAAAAAAATATTAGCAGGTATTCACAGACGTCATCGTTGTACATCAACTAAGCCATTTTGGTACAATAATACATTAACCATTAACAGCGAGTAATAAGTGAGCACTTTGTAAAAAAATATTAGTAGGTATTCACAGACGTCATCGTTGTACATCAACTAAGCCATTTTGGTACAATAATACATTAACCATTAACAGCGAGTAATAAGTGAGCACTTTGTAAAAAAATATTAGTAGGTATTCACAGACGTCATCGTTGTACATCAACTAAGCCATTTTGGTACAATAATACATTAACCAAACTCTTTGATACTAACCAAAGAGGATTATTATGAACTTTTTTATGCTAACATACGTTTGCTAATTAACGGCTAATTTGCGGCCTACGATATTTATAAAACCTATTTGTTAATGTTGAAAATACAATTTAATTTGATCAAAAATGAAGTTTGACTATCGCAGTACAGCTTAATTTAACCAATTAATGCAAATAAAAAATTCAATCAGATTAATCAAATCGTACATGCACAAACACTTGCCACCTGACTACATATTTTTTTTATTCTATTTGAAAAACAAACATATACATAGTTTATCAATTATAAATAAACACAACTAAATAAAACTAACAATGTACTTAAGACACTGTCGAAGTGATTTGTATTACGTCATGACAGCAGAGTGTGCCGCTTCATCGTATCTGCTGACCCCTGCGGGGAAACGGCATGTTTTTAAGTTAGTTACTGAAAAGTGAAAAGTACTATTCATTGATTTTTGATGTGGAATTTATTATTTGGAAGTATGCACATATTTAGGAAGAAAATCCATAATACGGAGGGGATTTACCAAGATTTTACGTAATTATGTAAGTAATAATAAAGGATGTTAAAAACATAACTCAGCGCTGAAACACGCGGGGCCATATCTTTATAACTTGTATATCTTTATAACTATAACTATTCGCCATATCTTTTTAATTCTTCATCGCCGCGTTCATTCAAAGTACGTTCTATTATACTCTATAGTACAGGGACCATCCATGTACCTATACAGGGTTATTTGGAAAACATTAATAACCTCGCAAGACTATATTCCTGCCTTGATTATGAGTCGAAAATGTTCAAGCTATTATGACCTAATATCAATAGTTAAGGATATATGCGACATCAAAGTTTGCATTTTTTTTCAATATTTCTGACTTATTTTTTGTAAAACGTTGGAATATCATTAAAGTAACTTATATGGAATATGAAAAATTCATATCCTTTAATACAAGTCAAATAAAAAAATAAAAATCTTCAAATTCCAATTGGAAAACATTCCAATTGGAATTTTTTCAGGGTTTTAATCATTTTAATTAACTTGTATTGTAACGAATGAATTTTTCGTAATTGACATTAGTTACTATAATGATAGTCCAACGTTTTACAAAAAATAAGTCAGAAATATTGAAAAAAATGCAAACTTCGATGTCGCATATCTCCATAACTATTGATATTAGGTCATGATAGCTTGAACATTTTCGACTCATAATCAAGGCAGGAGTAAAGTCCTGCGAGGTTATTAATGTTTTACAAATAACCCTGTATATGCAAGTAAGGCGGGTCGTAAGGAGTTTCAAGTTGGGAGGGCAATATAAAAATTAGATTTTAAACGAATATCGGAATGACCGAAAAGAATCATTATTAATGAGCAAGGTCCATGAAATTTTGTTGTAAAAATTCAGCGAAAGACGGCAGGCAGCACTACTATTTTTATCCAGAAAGAAAATGGTTCGGAGTATAAAACAATGCACTACAATCATAAGACAAGGCGATTTAAACACTAAAAAGTAATCATTGATATTGCCAAAGGATACACCAAAAATTGGATGGACCGAAGTATGAAATAATACACTTCAAAGGAAAACATGACTTAAGCACTGAATAGCTATTTAAACTCTAATTAGTTATGAATGAATACACTTCAATCATAATACAACATGATTTAAACACTAAGGCGTCTGATACACATGCTTCTTTAGTGGCACGTGAGCATGCGCAGTATCGACTTTGACAGTGGCATGCTTATTAGTGGCATGTGTGTACGCACATTGCTAGAAATGAGCATGCCACCTAGTGGCATGGACAAAAAATTCAACCGCCGTTGATTGATAGCACCACTGTCAGTCACCATAGAGGGAAGGGGTATTTTTGGAGATGTTGTGAAAGACTGCTTATTATGAGAAATGCTATGGCATTCCGGGCTTCGCGGCTTAGTATTTAGATGCGATATTCTCAACACATACTGTCGTGGACTTATTATAGGAATCACGAATGTCTGTGGAATACTCGGTCACCGTTGTGTAAAAATAATAAAGTGAGAAATAATGTTTACGAAACTTTATTAATAGGCATGAATGATTCAAATCTTACATAAAAATTATATAAACTAAAATCAAAAATGTGCGGATGGAAACTCGGGAACTTTTTTGATTTATTGGTTCACTTGAATTTTCTATTTCAGTTTGCAAAGTTTCCATTTTGAACAAGAGCGTCTCTATTCTATGACAAGAGCATGCCACTAATAAGCATGTGTGTTTGATTGTTAGCTTTGGGCATGCTTATTTATAAGCATGCCACTAATAAGCATGCCAGTAATGAGCAAATGTGTACAGTTGTTAGGGCATGCTTATTAGTGGTATGCTCATTAGCATGCCAGTAAAGAAGCATGTCTATCTGTACCTTAAAGAGTTGTCAACGATGCTGCCAAATGCGTCAACCAAGACCCGATGGGTTGTAGATGGTTCCATTACTCCCTTTATATTAACTCGTGGCGTCTGTTTGCTTGCTTGCCGTCAAAAAAACTCTGGATCGATTTTTAACCCTTTTCCTGTGATGTGATTTTTTTAAGTGTTAAAATGTACGTTTATGGGTACTGAATACAATATAAGTCATTACAGTAATGAAAATGCTTATTTGTTTGGTCACTTTTTCGTAACATATTTTTCTGAGATTGCTTTAGAAATCTGTGGGGAAGGGGGGTGTGGGCGAGTTAAGGTGTTAGACAGACAAAAAACAATCATAAAACAGAAAAATCTCTAATCAACAAAATTGTATTATAGATATAAAATAACGAATACATTATCCTGAACTATAATTGAAATAATAATAATTAATCGCTCCTTTAAAAATGTTTCACATGTTCCTAATTAGATCGAAGTTCGAAGAAGTAAAGGAGACGGGATCTTCCGCGGTCTCACATTAGTCGGCACATTTAAAATGAAATAGCAATTTTAAGTACAATATTGTCATATGAAATAGTACAAAGCTGTCCGTCCGTCGGTCCATAAATTCGTAACTTGCTGGAATTAAAACTTCAGATAATTAGAGTGTGGTACGCAATCAGCGCGCGGCTAATGTTGCGCGGTCACGCAAGGGTAATTGTTAATTATTAGTATTTCCCGTGATTTTTCACGAGTGCACGGCTAGTAAATAACTAATTAAATGAGTAGTTTAAGAAACAATTATTATATTACTATAATATTACGCACTCAGTAAAATAATTTGTTTTAAATATCCATGTTGTAGATTTGTAACTTTAAATAAAATGTTTTAAATTACCATTGGCCCCGAAACAAAATTCAATAAATAGTGATTTTATACAAAGTGTTTCCTTTTTAATAATGTAAAATGTTTTCATTAAAAAATCAAATACTTAACATAAATTATTAAAATTTAATAATATTTTTTTATTTAATCTTACCTTACATAGCCGGTCTCATTAAGCTTTTATTAATCAACGAGTTTTGTATTCGTGTCAACTTTGTTTGCGTCCGATTTTGCTCGTTTGAATATTTATCGCATCTCGTTATACGATCGAGATATTCAAATATGCTTGGTCCATACAAAATAAAGCTATTAAAATGTTCACATATTTATTCTTCAATCGCGCTACAGCTTATAGAACCTTTTCCTCCTCAATCTACTCTTCCATCTGCGCGAAAGCCTGTCAATCCGAAATCTGCAGCAGCTCCGTGTCCTTTACGCTATCCTCCCTGTGAAGTCAAGGCCCTTTTACTCTTTATCTAGCATCTAAGTGTCTAATAATGATATTTTAGGATCCGTACTCCCGTCATTCTTTGCCTACCAGAGAATGTAGGAATACTTCTGAGTTACTCCAGTTTCATGTGGATGGAGAATCTAATTTTCCGGTATGATAAAATAGCTCGAATTTATACATTAACGCATTATACAGAAACCGGTAAATTTAATAAATTTCCTCTTATTGTATGCACATGCCCGATATGATACATTAAGCCATGTATTCACTAGGGGACAAATCGCGAAACATTCCGCTCGACATGTCGCATCAACATCTACGCTCATGTTTCGGGGACAATGACGCGGTCAATTGACGTGCACACACCGGGACTCGCATATCTTGTCGCGGAAATGTCATCCGATAAGGTTATGGATGACAGCTGCAGTATCTCACATTTGGCGAGAATGAAAACGGGGCCGGTCGCCGCAATTCGAAATGTTTTTGGTCGCAATTTGCAATTTAAGACGATAGGGTTTTATCCTGTAAGTAAATTGAATTTATTAAAACACAAAGCGTCCTTTTTGCAAAATTATTGTTTTTCCTAGATCAATCACGAGAAAATATCGCCGTATGATAGGTTAATGATGATAGGCCGCTATCTGTTTACGTGTTAATGAGTTATCGAAAAGTAAGAGGGGAAAAAAGCGGAGAATGCGAAATAATATTAACTGTCAAAGAGAGTGAAAGAAATAGAAGGAACGGACATTCTAAGCCGACTTCGAGTCGAATACGCATGTTGAGTCGGAGAGGTAGAGTTTCGTTTCCCGCATTGTCATTTGGACAATACAGCGCATGCGTATTCACTTTGTACAAACATACCACGTTCTGCTGTCGCTTTTTGGTGTATCCGACGACTCCGCAAAGAATGTGGCCAGTAGATAGTACGGGTGAGTGTACGCTCAGGGCAACCAAACAAGGGAACAATATTTAAACGAATTCCAACAACATCGGCAAGGATTCACTAAGACTGAGCCCATAATATTCACGAATAATATGGAGGAAAAGAAAGTGCGCAATGTGTGCAAACGTTGCCACGGCACGTAGAAATGCCGCGCTATGTTGTGCGGATGGGGGTCGCGGAACAGTGCACGACGTTGCAACGTCACGTAGACTCTATGCCGCGCATGCTGTTGAGGGACAATTTGTCCCCTAGTGAATACATGGCTTTATGCGATGTGCCTTACTCAACATTTTTACACTTGTGAATTTGTACAACTAACAATTATTTACGGGCGGAACACTCAGAATATCGTTCACTAAGATTTAAAAAATAAATCGTTCCGTCTATTCTAGAACACCGTTTTTGTGCTGTCAACAGAATTAATTATATTATTTCATTTACTTTGCCTATCAGCGCGTAACGCGGTGCATTTTGGATTCGATTTAGTCGCGTAATTGATTAACATTTGAATAGATTTCAATCCGTCAACTGTTGCATACGAATTTCGGGATAAAACGTGTAATACAAAATTTAACACTGAATTAGCTTTCATAAAATGTACTGCGTAGTGTTGCGCAAATATATTAGCAATTAGAAATTCGTTGTTTGAAATGCAATGAAGAATACTGTTTGTACACGAAGCGGCGCGACATTAGATGACATTAACCTGTAAATGTGTGCTAGAGTGTCTCACCTGTGTCAATTCGCAAACGTGATACTGCGTAGAATGAATCAATAACTTCAGAAAAATAAATAAGATAATAAAAGAGCAATCATATTTACGTGTCAATATTGAATGTTTTAAAGTAAATTTCTCACGTACAAAAAATATATGAGAGACTGATGAAATCTTATAAAGTGATAACGCCATAGTAAATATTTTGTGAGAGTAAAAATGATTATCAAAGAATTTTACGAGAGTGATGAAATGTGGGACCTTATTGTGAGAATGTGTGGCGGGACCATATAAGATGATTAATATTTTTAGATGCATCATCTCATCTTTAGAGTCACAGGATAATGGCGCCTCAGAGAATGGAGAAGAATGACAAAATTTAAGAGCATCTCGGTGACCACAGATTAAACCTTTGCCAGTTATGAAATCTAAAATCCCTAGTAGTTTTGGAAAATAAGGACTGAGGGGTTGTGGATTCCCAGGATCCCACTCTTCATTTAAATTCCCTATTATGTGTTTCAGATGGCTTATTCCAGTATCTAACTGCATAATAAAAATGTCAAATATCTTATTATTGCAGGCTTATCCCGGGTTCCGTTAGCGAAACAAAAAGGAGCAGCTAACACAACTTTTTTTGCTAACATCCTCACTGATTTATTCTCATTTTTTTGCGGGATAATAATGTATAATATCTATAACAAACTTTGTCTGTACCTACCATCGTCCCATACTACAGACTCATTTAGAATCTAATACCAATTTGGGATCATCTATCAAGCTATTTGTAAAAAATAAAATAAAATAATAATGACTTCCTACAAACTAATTACACGATATCATGAAGATGAGACATATAAGCATAGATTGATTCATAAACATAGTACCAGATTTACGGTTAAAGAAGGACTACGAATACCGAAGGTCATAAATAAATATGGACAAAGAACATTAAAATATTTCATACCAAAAATATTAAATAAAATCCCATGTCGTGTCAAAATGGATATTAATAAAAAAGGGCAAAATACAGAATTAATGAATATGTTACTATTTTGATTTTGGTAATATTTTTATTGTTTCTTGTATTGTTGTATTGTATTGTTGATTTGTATTTGAGTTTATAAGATCTATTGTAATTAATTAATATGAATGTATTTCTGGTAAATACAATTTATTTATATATATGTATTGATGCACCTACAGACAAATATCAATGTGATGTTTTGTGGGTCTGAGATGTAAAAAAAAAAAAAAAAAATGTATTAAATTGTAGCCAATGTTTTCGCTATAATGATAAATGTATTGATATTTGTCTTGACATTTCTCATAAAAACTTTAAGCGCACTACGTAGTAGTATCTATGACCTATCTATTTTTGGAACCCGAATCTGCTGGTGTTTAGCAAAACAGTTATCTTTTTCATTGATGAAACAAACATGAAAAAATAAATCAAATAAGTTCTCAGATTTTCATATTATATCGCCAACAATGGTAATAATTAGCATATAATAACCGAATAAAAAGATAACAAAATTTAATACAGTGTAAAACGCTATTTTTTTCTTAATAAATTAGAAAAAAGTGCCGATCTCTGTTAAGAAGAGAAAGCTTTAATAAAATACATTGGGCATGATGTGAGAGACGAGAAATAGGGGAAGATTCGCGGGAGACGTATGAAGCAGTGCAGGAAGAAGATGCATGTCCTGATAGAAAAACTTACATGAGTGGTTTCATCGCACATTAAAGTCATAATTAAAAAGGAAGTTTAAAACATCTGTAAGGGTGA
>JADDOH010007251.1:0-26478 GCA_016648135.1 Agrypnia vestita | reverse complement strand
AAGAAAATTTAGAAAAAACACAAACAAATATTATAAATTCCACCAATCACACAAGTATAACAGTGAATTCAGAAAAATCCTCAGAAAATATTAAAAGTGTTGGTATAATTCAGGAAAGAAAGAATGAGGTTGTACCAGGACCAGAAAAGGTTATCGAATCACCAGTAGAACACACATCATGCATAAATACAGAGGTGGAACATGATGATGTAATTAAAAGAGAATCGAAGAACGAAGAAAAACAAGTAAATTGTGTTGAAGAAAAGAGTATTGAAAATAACACTGCAAAATCAACAGTGAGCTCTGAGGTTACTGTTGAAAAATCTATAGAAAGTTTCGAGTCTACAGACAGATCATCGGAATCTTCAAAAAAAATTCAAGAAATCACTACAAATAAAATTTTAGTTGGAGGTAAACCAGTAGTTATGAAAAAGCCTACAATGATTGGAGATCCACCGAAACTTCAAAAAGTGCCGTCGTGCACCAAAATTCCCGTATTGATTCACGAAAAAACTGAAAACGTCCAAGAAAAAGACAAAAGTGAGATGTTCAAGGTGAAGAAGTCGAAGGCATCACTAGACAAGGGCGCCACTTTTGACAGTGAGCCCAAGTTGACGAAGAAGCAGAGGACTTCAAGCGAGCAGTGTCTCAGTCTATCCAAGTCCGATAGCGAGCAAGCTACCTCGAGGAAGTTGAGGACCACGGTCGACCTTCTGCAGCACGAGAACAGCACGCTGAAGAAGCTCCTGGAGAGCGAGCGGAGCGCTTTCAGGGAGCACAGGGCCGCGCACGAGGCGGAGGCGCGCAAGGAGAAGGCCGAGGGCAGGAGGCGGGAGGCCTCGTTGGAGGGGCAGCTCAGGGCGGCCCTCAAGGGACAGCCGGCGCTGCAGAAGAGCCCGAGCGCGGGGGACTCGTCCTTCCCAGACATGGCCAGGCTCGCCACCGCTCTGGAGAACGCCAAGACCGCAAACAGGAGTCTGCAGGAAAAGTTGCAGGTAATGTTGTCTTCTTCAATAACGGTAATATAACTTTGTGGTAACATTATTTATATTAATAAAAATAAACACTTTTTATCGAATAATCAACATATTTCTGGGCCAATGGTCTCTTTATCAGGATACAACGTATAGGTTTTCCCATTTAAGAAATACCTATATCTATCTATACGTATAGGTCTTTCTTATATAGGTAATAAACATTCACAAATTGTGAATAACTTAACGTTTGTTTACGTTTTAGAGCTTTCAGATTGATTTGATTAATTAATATCAAACCTGCCAAACTTAAAATGTCACTAAATTTGTCACTAATACAATGTTTACAATAACCGTCCATGACAAAAAAAAATATTTGAACTACTACTACATAGGTATACGAACATCAACTTCAACGACATGTTGTTCTGTTTAAATATAATAAATACCTACCACTCTAGGTATTTTTTATTAAAATAAAAAAATAAGTAATTTTTGAATTTATGCAGAGTAAAATATAAAGCATAGATTTAAATTGAATCAACGTGAAATGCATGGATGAATCCAGAATTATTGAAATACATGCTTTGGAACCAAAGTATCATTTGACATTTTGCTTAAATATTTTTGTATATAAAATTCTAACAATAATTTTCTCTAAACAGTGTTACAAACGTGTCTAAATTCCTAGTAGCTTAAATAGCAGATATCGAGAAAACATATCTCTATTTCAGTTGCTATTATTGTTTTGAAGAACTGTCGATTTAAATATTTTTTTATTTTTATTTTGTTATTTAATTTTTATATGTTGGTTTAGGTACCTACTTATATATTTTATTCACATATAAAATATATCAGGTAGAAATCACAAATAGGTTTATATTATTTTTAAAATTAAAGTAATATTTTCGCCATAAGATAGAAATATTGATATTTGACAGATGAGTTCACATTTCTCGGTGAAACTTCAAGAAATTTTGTCTTAGGACGTTATAATAATATTGATATTCTGAGAATAGGAGGAAATTTCTCAGTTTCATCTAAAAATCAGACGATATCTATTTTTTCCAATTGTCATTATTTTTGCCATAAAACAGAAAAGTTTATTAAAATAGAAGTGTCATAATTCTTTTTTTACCAACAATGAGTAAGAATTGCATATATATTACACATGTATTACATAAGTATAACAGAACGACTGATAACAAGAGTGACCGAGATAAGATTACGAATTATAAATAAGTAAATTTCGACAATAACACATTAGGCCTGACATCTGTTGTGGCGCGGATGTGTTAAAATGATATATTTTTATTATAGCGCCATCTCTTCACCGAGCCACCAACTAAAATAGTTTGTCGTTTTTCCGGCAGATTGTGACGGAAGCAGACAAGCGGAAGGCGGGAGAGCTGCGCGCCCAGCACGACGCGCACGCCATCGTCATCGCACAGATGGAGCGCGACGCGCGTGCCCAAACCGCCAAGTTGGTAAGTGCCCGGTACATAAAACTTGAAACGCGCGCGTGCCTTGTGAAAAAATCTGGTTCAAATTTCTTAAACGCTTTAACCACTTGTATTAATGCAAATGAATTCCGTAAAGACGAACCTTATTCGTCTACACGCACCGTAATTACTTACCATCACACCGTTTCAGGTAGGCAGAGAGGATAGAGCGCCACGCTCTTCTTTCCTAACACACAACTCTCGTCTTCACTTCACTTCCGTACATCAGTTTTGGTACCAGAATTCCATTGCGTACCGCTAGTCTTGCCTCGGTAGACATATTTCTATTAAAATTTATTACGAGAAAGGTTTCATTATCAAAACGCTGATGTTTCTACTAAAGTGATGTAGTTTATTGCAAAACCATCTATCATGCATGGCTCCCACTGAATAAAATCAATGTACAACTCTAAAAATACGACATACGATATTATTATATCTCTGTGCTTAAATATAAATATTAACTACAGTGGAGAAACTTTTAAACAGTAAATCGGTGATCGTAAAAAAAAATATATATCCCGACAAAAAAACGAGGCTACTTAATATAATTAATAAAGAATAATACGCAATTTTTTGAATTTTTACGTTTTTTCATGTTAAGAAATCACATACAGGGTGTCTCATAGCTAGTAGTAAAAACTTTGCAGGTGGATTCCTGCCTTGATAATGAGTTAAAAATTTTGAAGCAATTATGACCTAATATCAATCGTTAAGGAGGTATGTAATATCAAAGTTCGCTTTTTTTTTTCTATTTATCTTTTGCCTAAAATTGAAAAATCGTTACAGTCTTATATCGATTATGAAAAGTTCATTCCCTTTAATACAAGTCGAATAAAATGATTAAAACCTTGCAAAAATTCAAAATATAATTTTTTTACAAAGTTTTTATCATTTTATTTGAGTTGTACTTAAACGAATGATTTTTTCATAATCGATATTAGTTACTCTATTAAAGTTCAACTTTTTGCAACACAAACATCTGAAATGTTGAAAAAATAATGCAAATTTTGGTATTGCATATCTCCATAACTATTGATATTTTCTGATTGCTTGAACATTTTCGACTCATTATCAAGTAGAAAACTCTTATCGACAGCACGTCACCTTTCGATGAGACGTTCTGTCAATCTAATATGTGTGTGTTATCTTTATAAAATTTTGAATAACTTGGTTGACTCAGCCTATTAATTAGAGCAAATAGGTTTATTTTTACCCAAACTTTGGCAGGACTAACTACTTAAAAACTGTTCTGTAACTAGTTCCTCTTCAAAATACAATCTGTTAAATTCTACAAATAACCTAGATTCGTTTATTGACAATTTGCTTCTATTTAAAATGAAACTCCGTAATCTCATTTATGATTATTGAAATAAATTTAATATTTCTTTAATTGAATCCCATCCCCGTCCTCTTCGCACCCTTCCCATTTTATATCATAATTTAAATCTTTGAAATGATTATCATAATTTAAGCTTTTATCACATATTCTTTATAATTTTTTTCTTAGTTTTTTTACCAGCTTCGAGGAAACTTCACTGATCATGCTATTTTTTTTATTACATTGTACTGTATATACCCCAAAAAAAAAATTATTAATCTCGAAGTAGAATAAACATAGCTTTATTCCTTCCATTTTATAGATTACATGTCATTTTCCTTTTTGAGGTAACTTACTAAGTGACATTGGAGTAGTTTTGAGATAAGTACTGAGGTTTAAACATTCAAAATTTGATATTAAAATTATTGAAAATTTTCTAATTATTAGTTTTATCACTAAGGCCCGGTTGTTTCAAATTCGATCAAAGTAAGCGTAGAGTTTAAACTGAAATTTTACGTTCTCCACCAATCAGACGATCCGTTTTCGTAAAAATCTATGCTTTTATCGACCGCTTACTTTGATCGAACTTGAAACAACCGGGCCTAAATGACTACAAATAGACACGGAATATTCACTTACTGATTTTCACCTGAAATAGAGATGGGAAAAATATGAATGATTGTTTTCATAACTCATTTTGTCTAATATTGCGGTTAGTGGGTTTTACCTCTAAAGGGACAATATTTCTTCATGTTTTTATGTTAAACGATTGCTATTTATACTGCGGTGACAACAAGTATTCATACAACTACCCTCACTGACTAGAAGCGTTTTGACTAGTAAAAGATATTTAGAACATGTATATATCTTGTCTAAATTAATGAGGCGATGTGTTCATTTGTAGAAATCACAGCATTGTCAGTGTTTCTAGGTGCGTTATGGGCAATCACTTCTCTGCGGTCATCACAGTGGTTATGAGCGTAAAAATCTGGTACGCAATTTTAATGATCTGAAACGAAAATAAAACATTGTATATAGATATCTTTCCATTCTAAAATGTTCACATAGATTTCCAAAAAATAATTGGTATCGAATAGCCAGTTCTCTTTTACCAAAATGAATTAATCATATTGAACTACCGCCAATGCGAATGTTCCATTATATTAGGTCCTTACATATGAAATTGGCGTTTAGTATGGGAGGAACATAAAGCCGATTTTTTTTATAATATATTTATTTAATCAAAGTATGTACCATTGCTATCTATGCACTTTTGCCATCTCATAGGTAGTTCATCGATCCCTTTACTAAAAAAACCATTCGGACGGGAATCAATAAAATCTTTGAAGGCGGTTTGGACTGCCCCATCGGAGTTGAATTTTTTCCTTTGCAAGAAGTTATTCAAATTTCGAAAAAAATGATAATCTGTTGGGGCAAGGTCCGGAGAGTACGGTGGATGTCTTAGACATTCCAATTGAAGCTCCTCTAATTTGGTAGCCGTCTATTGTGCAGTGTGTGCTCTAGCGTTATCATGAAGCAGCAGTGGCCTAGAGCGATTAACCAGCCTCGGTTGTTTAGCAGCTAGCTTTTCCACCATGGTTTGCAGTTGCTGACAATAGACATCTGCCGTAATCGTCTGGCCAGATTTAAGAAAGCTGTAGTGAACGACACCAGCACTAGTCCACCAAACGCTCACAAGTAACTTTTTTGGAGTCAATTTTCGCTTGGGGACATGGTTTGGCTGGTTCGGCAGGGTTCAGCCATTGCGATGAGCGCTTCCGATTATCATACAGGATCCACTTTTCATCACAGGTAATGATTCGATTTAAAATCCCTTCATTATTGTGCCGGTTGAGTAATGCAACGCAGCAGTCAACGCGCGTTTGTTGATTTGCTTCACTCAATTCGTGAGGTACCCACCTTTCAAGCTTTTTCACCTTACCAATTTGCTTCAAGTGGATTAAAACAGTTTTATCACTAACACCGCAGCCTGCAGCTAACTCGGATGTGGTTTGCGATGGATCCGCTTCCACAATAGCCTTCAATTCTTCATTATCAACTTTGGTCTCCGGCCGTCCACGGGGCTTGTTCTGCAGGTCGAAATTTCCAGAACGAAAACGTTGGAACCAAAAACGCACTGTGTTTTCTTTTGCGGCACCGTCGCCATACACATCATTAATCCTTCGAGCCGTTTATGCAGCACTGGTGCCACGGTGGAACTCGTACTCGTAAATAACGCGATATTTCAAGTTTTTCATTTTGTAAACTGAGTTACGCAAAGAAAAAAACAATTGAGGAAAAAACAAATGAATTATAATTTTCAAAACACAAATACATTAGTAAATAGCTGTATAAATTTGGATTTGGAATTCCTAACCAAAGAGAAGATATTTGAGATCAAATTTGCCAGCACGGCAAAACGCCAATTTCATATGTAAGGACCTAATATATTTATTGTTATATACTTCAGAGAATTAGAAAATTTTCAAGTCAAGAGGGAGTAATCAGTGTTAATTACTTATACTGCTCCAGTTAAGTTAGTGTTAAGTGACTTTGAAGATTAACAAAAAAAAAAAATTCAAGTGTTTTTCTCAACCGTCGCAATCCCGTGAGAGTATTTCAATAGCTGTTTTTGGCACATTTTACCAGTGAAGCCTCCAAAAAATCAATAAATGATTTGAAGAAACTGTGTTTCCCTACCGCCAAGTTTTCTCCACAACCAGTCACAATCACCCACCAGTGGTTATGGTGGTGGATAGCCCTTAACATAAAAAATATGCGAGTTTGGTGGGGGTGGCTGTACGTGGGTAGGAGTGGGTGACGAAAGTGCGCTTCCTAGCATATTTTTTGTTATGGCAAGGCCGCAAATGCTTCAGATTATTTCAAAATTGGCGTGCCGGCTGTGTTGGTGAGTCTAGAAGGTTCCGGAAAAACCTGTTCTAGAAAGTTCTGGAAGGAGAAGGTTCTAGAAAATTTCCGAAAGTTCTAAACTTAGTGGCGGAATGTGTCGGTGTATCTAGAAGGTTCCTGTACATTCGATAAATTTCTTGAAAGTTCTGGAACGAGAATAATGGTCCAAACAGTGCATTAAAAAACTATACGTGCGAAGCCGTGCGGGCACAGCTAGTTTGTAATAATTATCATCCGTACTTTTTACTATATTCTTATTATTCTGAACTGCATCTTTTGAAAGTCGGTTTAGTGCAGCGCGAGTCGTCAGCGCCCCGCGCGCCGGCTGATGCACTATGCATGCGGGGTGCAACAAGAGACATCCCTGTGCAGGGCGGCCCACAAAGAGTGCAGCCAATTGGCGCTTGCGGCTGCACAAAATACCGGAAAATATTGGAATATTCCGAGCAGGGGTGGAAATCCAACACAGAACGCGGTTCAGCAAATTTCTTTCATTCCAGGAATCTCTTTAGTTCGGTTCTACGTCCTTTCACAATTATTTTAATGAACGTGATCCAAAAAATTATGCAGAATTTTAACGAAGACAAAAGTGACTTCATTACTTCGGCGAAATTAATTCAAATGGGAATCAAACCTTTGACCTCAAAGCGAGCAAGTTCGAGAAGTTCAAACTGTTTGAATTCTCATTTTCAAAGGCGTGGAGTGTTTTTTGTCTTTGGAACAGTTTTTCACGTTTATTGTCAGAATTGTAAAAAGATTATTGTAAAATAGTAAAAACATAATTCTTTTTTCACATTACTGGGGAGCATTATAGCTTTCTGAATTTCTTGATGACTTTCAGACAGCTTCCGCCTTTTCGGATAACCATTCCAGCAGCATCCGACATCTTTGATCAGTCCACCGCAGTGATAGGAGATTACCCACATTATCTGCAGCCAATACCAAATTTTCTAATATTTTTGTCAAATTCTCTACTGCTATTTTTAAATTCTCTACGATTATTGTCAAATTCTCTACTATTATTGTCAAATTCTCTACGATTATTGTCAAATTCTCTACTATTATTGTCAAATTCTCTACGATTATTGTCATCTTTTCTGTGGGTTATGAATCCGTAATATTTGAGTCAATGTAGGTATGTGTTTTAGTCAACAAATTCATGAATTAAGATAAATTACAGAAGCCTCACAGAGACGAACCTATTTATATGGAAATCGTGTAGGTATTTATAAAATGAGTCAGGGCTTATGACCTGTATGAGGTGGCTCGAGTGATCACTTTACACATTGCTAGATTCACCTATTCCAACGTAAAAACAACCACACATTATCAAATTTTTGAAAGATGTGTATATTTTCTAAATCAGTTTCTTTCTTCTAAAGCGAACAACGCTCTTGATAGAATTATAATTTTAACCAGGATTTGGAATAAAATTAGAATAACGTTATGTTAGTTAATTAACCACGATAAAAATGTAAATACGAATGGTCTTATTATATTATACCTTTTAATCGACCATTTCTCTCACACGAATCTGCCCCATACATGGTTAGTGGTAATACCACACGTGTACGACCATATAACTGCAACTGGTAACTTGGTAATATAGCCGGTAAATTTAGAATGTACGCCCCTGCTATAGACCTCAAATTATCTTGAACCATTTTATCATTTTTCATATTTTGGTTACCAAAAAACTTCCGCTTGTTCCGGTGGGGCTTTGAAAATTTTATAATTTATTAATTTTTCCCCACCACCTTTTGAGTACCTATATATTTAACGTTAAAAAAAAATATTTATATACTTTTTGCATTTAATATTTTTATACAACAAAATCCGTAATCTTTTTAAGGGATGCGTAATTCAGATGACCTTGTATAATATACCAATACAAACGAGACAATAATACCTTTACAGTATTCTTTGCAGATACCCTTGAAATAACTATGCCGTAAACTCGCCAATTACATGAAAGCTTCAACTTGGGAACAAGATTTCGAATCTCGTTGACATTTTTGATTTCAGGAGATACATTTTATGAATTATTGGGTAATATCCTGCAGTGAGTGTTTATTTAATTGAATGCCAGTGACTTAATCGTGAATATTTTGACCGCATTATTATAAGCCATGATTTTCCTAGTTGGGTTCTTTCAGTAAAATAATTATTTCATTACCATACCACCTGCAGTCAATTTACAAAAGTGCATAAATCTTTGGCCCACTCTCTACTTGTGATACTTGGTTGAAAGTATCATGATATGATATGTTGCCACGATTTTAACCATATTTTTTTAATAGAAATGCGAACACGGAAAACTCAATCAGATCACATCAATATTCTTACTATTTTCAAACTTATCTAAATGTTTGTACTATGAAAATAAGACCAATTCGCTGGTCTGGAGTGAGGTTCAAACCCCCGACCTTTGGATCACGAGGCAAGGGTTCTAACTACAAGACCAACAAGCTTCTCATTAATTAGTACAAGAATAACTTTTTAGTTATTGTTGAGATATATTTATCTATTGAAATTAACGTCCAATAAATAATAAAATTACATATGACGTGTAAATGATATGGATTTATACGTTTTCCAAGCACTTTTTTAACCGTATCCACTCATTTGTGAGGTTTCAAAGGTCACAAATGCGCCTTCAGAAACCTACCACTATAAGCCACCCAGCTTAACGAAATTTCTCTTTGTAATGCAATCTGTGAAAGGTACCGTAGTAACGTGGTTCAAAGAAGACTCACTATTGTTGATGCTCTCTAGGGGACGATCTAAAATAATTGAGGAAACTATTATACTACCCATTATTCACCAATAACCTTGAGGGTAGTTCGTATGTGGTGGTGGCTCTTCCAACAATGAGCTTATTCGCTTAAGCACCAAGAATATTGCAATGATATGCTAGAACCTGGAGAAATTAATCATTAATCTCTCGAATATACCATAATACTCTAAAACAATCTGGAATAACATGGAACATTCTCGTAAAAACAGAAAATGTTAAGAAATCGCTAGATTTCTAAATAATTTCTAAATAGATTTCGAAGCATCGCGAAACCATTGTTGGTATAAATGCGACGTGTGTAGCGATAGAATCAAAGCAGTGTGGTGATTCGAATGACAGATATTTCGAGCAAGTTAACGAAATTTTTTAGAAAGTGATCAAAGTGATAGAAAGAACGTTTGTTAGTCCGAATTAAGAAAAAATGAAGTAAAAAGTATGTGAAAAAACTAGAAACATTAAGTGATTATAAATTTAAGAACAATGCTTTGATTCAAATCGTGTCCAGTAACTTTTTGTGAAATAAATAAAAACTTTAAATTGTTTAAGTGTTCAATTGCTTCCAATAGCCACGTCCCGTGACAATATGCTTAAAAGTATAACCCGTTTTGATGACTAATGCAATATTTGATAAAAAAAAAATCGAAATTATCTTTTACTTTTAAAGAAAAGCTATGGAACGACGTTTAAAAAAATGGGAAATCTGTATAACAATCGAAATTTATCGTGATATTGAGTGCCAAAAAGCGAGAACAGTTAGAATGTTTTATATTTTAGACCAAAGTCCTCATCATCGATTACTTCGGGAGAATAATTTCTTAAGGGACCACAAAAAGTTGACCGGTGGAAGAAACATAAAAAAGAAGGAAATAAGTACAGTGTGCCTTCAAGATGTTGTAGGTATTAGAGACAAGTTCTACGTATCTCATGAACCGGGTTGGGCACACATTTATGTAATATAATTTTCCTGTAGGTAAGAATTACCAAAAAATTTACGGTAACATATAGAAGGAGGATATAAATACATTTTAATGTTTCCATAAGAAAGTAAGAAAGAGTCATAGGAACAGCCGAAGGAAAGAGAGCAAGGGAAGGGAATCCTCCAACAAGATGGATAGACCAAATAAGGGAGAGATGACTGGGTTGATTGTGTTCTACAAAACGCGTCCCCGGAAAACCTTCAAATGTGGTTATATAGGCAAAGTATCCTGTGCTAACTAAATAACTGAGTGAATGGATCTGGAAATTATATTTGAAATCAATAAAGGAAATCTGACATACCTTGGAAATGTCCAAGGAAACATCTGTGGCGAAAGAAGTCGGAGCAGATAACAAAATTCCAGGCAGAAAAAAATATGAGGCTACATCGAGTACAGTATCCTTGAAATAATTCATTTGCACAATAGAATTCTAAGTAAAGATTTTCATGATGATTAAAAACCTCGAGATCGGAAAATCAAAGCCGCTTAATATATCGAATGGCAAAATTACAAGCGTGATCCAATTATATTTCTATAATTTGATCTAGTGAATTCTGATCAGAAATAATACATCAATAAATTCATTATTTAGGACTACCGCATTGTCAAAAACAGTAAACACGTCATTCAATATGAAATGTTGTATTATTAAAATACAATTTATCAACTGAGTATACTCCCATTTGTTCAGAATATATAATTTAAAAGCATAAAGTACACAAAGTTAACTCAGAAAGTAAACAAATTGTTTTCAATTTTAAGGTAATTTGGTAATTAACAAGTAATTTATCTAATGAATACACATTATACTTACCTACCTATCGTTTTCGATGTAAAATTTACCCATTTCTTTGTCCCAGATGTCCTGACATTTACGGTACACATTTTAGGCTACTAATAATACATATATACATATATTGCTATTTGAACAAAATGCCATCATTATGTAATAAATAAATATAGGTTAAGTGATGTATTTAGGGGTTAACAAACATCTTTGATCATATTAAAATGGTTGGTAAATAATAAACTTGTCAAAATTTTGTATTAAAGCACGTATTTTTTCTTTCTCTTGAGTAGCCTCGCGGGACTCGGAAGTTAATAACCGCAGTCACAATAGGGCGCTCTTCCTCCCTTAAAAAAGTCTTTGAAGTTCAGTGAAGTCTACCAGATACGCCCCTTCCTCTCACAGGTATATCTTGACATCATTTGCCCATTTCGTCTTGAGAGCTATTATGGTACTCATTTCGCTACATTTTCTATCTACTGCAGTCTTCTTGCTTTCACTTACCGAAGGAAATCTATGGCATTTTGCTATTTTCAAAACTTCAGGTGAATATATATAAGTATTGATGTAAGGTTGACGAAAATTCTCACCATGCTCAATATTCACCACACTCATTTTGATAATCAAATTTATTTCATATAAATAGTAGGTACCTACAACATACCTTTTTGAGACAAACATCGACATTTTAAGCCATAAATATGGTATTTCTAATATTGAACTTAATTAAAGAATTCTATGAGTATCTTCTTCTCACATCTAATATGTCATATCGCACTCCAAGTGCAGTATGCATCCTGGGAGAATAGGATTTAAGGATTATTATTCTAGTAATTCTAAGTAAATGTGATTTTTGTTTTCATATTTTATAACAAAAACAATCTCATTTTAAAAGGGATGCAAGTATGACACTTTTTATTGGAAAACAATAATGAAAATTCACTCAAAGATTATCTTTTGATACGTTGTATAATAGAATTAACGATGTACAACATAAAAATATGACATTTTTAAGGGGGAATACCTTCCTAGAAATTTCCAAAAAATCGATATTAAAATTTTTGCATTTTCTTAATGCTTGAGGTCTTAAAAACGTTTTTTTTTAGAAAGGTGATAGATATTTTCTCTATGTCATCAAGGCTGATAGACCCCGCAACGGGATAATTTGGACATAGACGGCAAAATATCCCAAAAAACTACACACATTAGATTCTTAACGGCCGTCAAAACCTGAGAATATATAGGTGATAGATAGGTCTTACACTCGGGGTGCGATATATTATTATAATATCTGTTTTAGATATGAAATATCTATCTGCTAGAGGAACTGTCACTGATTTGATTTTAATACTTTAATTTATCGTCTCATCCTCGAGTATCTAGATTTCCCAGTTGAAATTGATTTTCTTAATCATATTAAAGATCATTCATCATAAAATTGTGTTCATCTTAATGGAAAACAATTTTAAAACTCTATATATTGCGGTCTGTTTTCGTGGTTGTATCATGGCCAATGGTAAGCGCCCATGCGCCTAAAGTGTCACATACGTCATGTACCGATCCGGCGGTAATGTGATAAATAGAATTCATATGTAGAGTTCAATATTATAGATAATTAAATTAACGATGATATTATTAACCTCCTTGTGTGATTTTGTACTTTTATGAATTCTAGTATTGTTAAAGTGTGCATGTGAACGGCTTTATCCGAAATGTTACAAATGTTACGCGTGCAAACGAGCTGTGTGCCAACTGCACGTTGCCTGGAATATAAATTTAATAACAACATCATTCATTAAAAATTTTGTACTTAATTAAATAAAATTAAAACATGAAAGATAAACTAATCTTTTGTAGAAATTTTTTCAAAAAATGTAATAAAAATCGACAGCTTCCACTTATTTCCAAAAAGTATTCAAAACTAAATTATACAATATTTCATTTTATTGAATATTGTCACGAACATTCGAACAGTCCGAATGAATATAGAATCCACTACAAATCTAAATCATGAATCACTAGAAATATGGAGAAACTAGTCAAACATTTTAGTTGCATCGCGAAGACTGAAATTTATGTATAAGAGCGATGTAAGTTCGTGCGCGAGTCAATTAATTTTTGATAGTGGGCTGACGCCATAGAAAGTAAAACCAGCGAAACTAGCAGTCGAGCAATAGACAGCACAAATGAAGTATCTAGTTCCACAAAAGGCTAGTTAATGAAAATAAATTATTCCGCAGACGAGTGACTAGTAATAAAAAGCGCGATTTACGAAATTCATTGTGAATTTAAGAACGGTGCTTAGATTAAATTCGTGTCCAAGTCTCACTCTTAGCTCTACAGCCCCTGGTGGGTCTTGACCTCCTCAAGAATCTTTCTCCACTCATCTCGGTCTAGTGCCAGCTCTCTCCAGTTCAGAAGCTCCAAGGCAGAGATGTCTTTGAGGACGTTGCAGTTCCATCGTAATTTTGGTCTTCCTAAGCTCTTTTTCCCTATCTGTCTTGATCGTGTCCAAGTAATTAATTATAATTAATTTACAGTGTTCCATTTACCTCCCTTGCCACGTTTCCGTGACAATATTATCTATTAAAGCCAAAAATACATAATGAAAATTTGATGCACACATTGTATTGTATAGTTTTCGCTCACCAGGGAATTAATAAATTTAAAATATTCCTGGAACGTTTGCGTCCCTAATTTAAGCACTTCTGCGCCAGTCGATGCAAGCGCACAATCTGTCGCCTTTTGACTAAATCACTCCAGGGAAATTGACATTTCGGTGAATGTCAAATGCGCTCGAGGCTTTATGGCACTGTTTTATCTGGATGTCAAATAATTTAGTGCCTCGAATAAAAAAACAAAAAAGGACAATGTATATTGTGCCACTCGCGCATATCCTATATATCCTTTTGAATAACGCATCAGTAATAGATAAAGTATAATAAGGGACATAACAACGTTTGGCATTTAGCGGATTTGGAAACTCTTTGTCTAATTTCATGTTTTATGATGATAGACACCAGCTAAATATTTATTGATTTAAATTTCAACACATGTGAAGTTTTATCTGCAAGCTCACTCATACTTGGCAAATTAGATTAATATTTCTATTAAATCGTTTAAAGGGAAAACACCACGTCCCTTCAAAAGGTTTTTATAGTACCTAAAACAAATACAAATAAATATTTGATTTTTAATTATGGGGTAACAGTTGGTCTATCTTGTTTTATAAATGTACAAAATATATTAAATATTAATGGACCACCCATAACAAACAAACAAGACAAACACAAAAATTACAATTTGAAAATTTATCAATGTTTATTTAATACTATCCGTTAAACCCATGCTGAACCCAAGGCCGCAGCGTCTCTAGCGGAGATTCTTTGTTTGTATGCATTATTTAAAAAATTATATATATATAAATATAAAATTTTCTTATTAAATAGCAACTGTTTTCTGAGAAAACATTTAAATGTCACGGTTTACAAATAACTGTATAACTACCGGATGATAAATCTCCAGCACTTAAGATTAATTCTTTGCAAAGAAGAATAGTTAAATTTAGACTTCCCGCAAAGAAACAAAATCCTTTGAAGCCATTAAGCATTTATAACTTATACATTGTATACACCTTTACAAAATGTAATCCCATACATTACGTGTGTAAGTTTTCCGTGGGAATCGGGTTATAATGAAGGGTGGTTAGCACAGTTCAAAAAAGCCTTCGCTATATTGTATTACACGTTACATATATATTATTACATGATATTATGATAAAAGCCTTCTATCCCTACTCGTGACATTTAAAATGATTGTTTTATTGAAATATCTATTTTATTTATACAAATTCAAATTCATATTCTATTCTGAAATTGATATGCTCCTAATGTTTTATTTTATTTCATTTCATTTCATCCCATTATATTTAATTTCCTTTCGTTACATTTAAATTAATTTCATTACAACAGATTGTTAGTTAACTTTGTAAAAACCACTACCAGGTTTTAGGTCTATCGGTTTCGAGACGTACCCGTCTCTTCGTCAGGACCAACCTACGAGTAAACCACTAAATTCACAACACTACACACCTCAACCATATTATTGTTACACTTCCACCAATAATTGATCACATGCGTGTTAGTCTTGTCAGGGACAAACATGCACTGATTAGCCTAATGAACCATCAGGAATCTACTGAAAGAGAGTGAGAGGGGGCGGGGTCTGAATTGGGTGTTACCGCATCTTTTGTGAACATTAAACCACAAAGTTAATGCTTTAAATATTAATAATATTAATTATATAATTTCATTACGTTTTATTTTATTTGAGATTCATAGAGTTTATATGAAATCCATAAAATATGAGGTTCATAAATAATAAGCCAATCACATGAATCCACTAAGTTAGCGGATACCTACTAGTAAAAGTGGTAGTAATGACAAACAAATTTAACACGAGTAATGAGAGAAATCATTCATGCAATACAACGTAGTTCTAAATTTCAGAAGGGACTGAAGATGAAATAGGGATGGGAATAAAAGTGTGTACCTGTAGTTGGAAATGTTTAAATATATATAAGGTGCAGCTATTTTTATTACTGATTAGGTTAAATAAGACGAGTTCCTTGAAGTGAATGGAAATTCTGTAGAAACATGAATATTGTTTTGAGTCAATATTACAGTGTGGAAGACGAGGTGTGAGATCAGTTCTGATAGATATGATCGCACTCGACTCGATATTTGTCTGTGTGGGCCAGTATTATTTGATCAATGTATCAAAATTTTGAGCATTTTGTAATATGGTCACGGGATAGTGGCGGTAGGGACAAATCAAACACAATGATTAAAGTTTTATTAATTAACTTAAATCACTGGACACGAATTTTACTAGATAACTCGTCTATATAACACTTAATAATCATCTTAGAATATTTGCACGTCTGTGGACACACTTGTTTCAGAACATCTGTAAAGTACTCGCTGGTATTTCGCTTCTTCGTCAATATCAAATTTATAACAGCTGGAGTTCCAGCAATTTTTCGCGTATTTTAGTGAATATTATGTTTTTTGTTTTAAATTGATGTGTTCTTTAATATAATGTATTATTTAATATATTCTAAATTTATCTAGAATGTTCGAAAGACTTCGATTACCTATACACAAATATTATTTTGACAGATTCTTGTGACAACATTACATACTTTGAAAAAATTGAACTTTTTGCACAAATCACATCAGCGAACGGAAAGTTCTTAAAAATCTATAAATTTTGAACCGAAACATAAATTCTTAGACAAGATAATCAGAAAATATGAAAGACCATTCATCATCCTGTAAGCTGCAACTTTTAATTTGACCCGGCATGATTGATGCCCCTACCCCCCCCCCCCCCAATTCCATTGGAAATCTAACTGAATATAAAATTAAGAACAGTATCGTGAGATCAAATGGGGAGTTTTTCTGGACTCTCAATGCAACAAAATGCATCCATTACGTTGACAGATTTTGGTTATGAAAAATACATTTAAATAAAAGAATTATAACAATTAAAGTTGGTTTAATCATTAAAATAATATATCAAGTAAACAGTCTTGCTTGTTGGCAAATAAAGATTGAATTTTTTGGAAAGATATATACATATGATGTATTTATTTGTAGGATCTTTTACATCCAATTAAAATTATTGGCATTATCGTGTTATTTTGTTTTAACCCGGGGTTCGTCGCTAACGGGTAAAAAATACCACAGAGGTAATAAAAACACTCATATTTTATTTTCTACTTAAATTTGTGACTAGTACCTTTCTGCATAGCAACAAGATATGCGCTCCTTGCGCGGCTGTCAGTTGGCGCCACGCGTTCAACCGCTGCGGACGTGTGAAGTGAGTATGGGTGAAAAATACCCAGTAGTGACCGTTTGTGTAACTACTTTTTTATTATATTTTAAGTGTGCGGGGTTAATGTTGTATATGATCTATGTGGAACTTACTCAGTGTTACATGCAACTAAAACATGGCCTTTGGTAATATTTTATGGGGGGTATCAATGCCTACGTTATTGTCAAAGCTAATAAAGAACATTCAGGAGCTACGATTGGCCCCAGAAGAGACGAAATGAAATAATTGGCCAAATGTTTAGTTTTGTCTCTTATACACCGCAGATTGTTTGTTACAAATTTACCCCAGGCCATAAAAATTAAAATCAGGTTGATTCTCGGCTTAGATGAAAACAACGAACACAATATGCCAAGCTTCTCTAGGACTGGACCAAAACTATGCACGTCTCGCTGTGAAGATTGTAACTAGGAAAAAGACCGGAAAACAAAGAAATCTTGTGAAATATACAACAAAAGAATATGCAGAAAGCATTCGATACCCATTTGTTGCAGTTTCTATCATAAAGTGAAGTAGAATAAATAAATTTAGATTGAAACATAAAGACTGCAATTTTTTGGAGTTGTAATTTTTGATGTCAATTTACAAGAAGAATTTCTATCATAAAAATACAATTAATTTTTATTAACTGATAAGAACATTCTATCTAGCTTTAATGTATGGTCTTATTTTGCTTGATGACAAAGCAACGATTGTTAAGTTTTTCTTCTTCTTCTTCTTTTGGTGTCATGTCAGGTCCCCCCAACGTTGACCGAGAGAAAGCGTCCCTGTCCTGGGCAGCACGAAACAGCTCTCCAACACTTCTTATGCCCGTCCAGTCGCGTATATTGCGGAGCCAGGAAAAGTTAAGGTTAAGTTTTTAACACTACGAAAACAAAGAAGTTATGATTTTGGTTCCTAAATGTATATGCCTTAAATAATAATAAATGCATAATACTTTTTGATTTATAGCTTATAATGTAAAAAAACAAAATAAAACAAGAAACTTCAATAGAAATAATAATTTAATGAAATAGGCATCTCTAAGTAATGTGGTAAATTTTACCCCGTAACGACTGTTTCTGTTCTTATTTGCTTAGCGACAAACCCCGGGTTAATGGTAGTGGAAAAACAATATTTTAATATTAATTTTGCTAACCTACTTACCTACTGATTTCGCTATTAAAAGTTTGAAGAGTCGCATCTGAACAGATTGTGAAACTTTACCAAGTATTGAAAAATAAGTTAATCTTTCTGTATAACATGGAAAAAATAAAGAAAAGTCATAAATTTAAATATATCTTTCACAAAAATGTTTACATCTTTATTAAAATAATGTTCTTACAATCTATTATTTACAAACAATTAATATTTAACATTCTATAATCCACAATATCATACTGATTTTAAAATAATAATTATAGCTTTTATTCATTCAGCTTTTTTATTTTATTCAAGAACACATTTTTATTGTGAAGTTTTTCAGAAAAAAGTTCTGTGAAATTTAAAACCAAATGTATTAATCAATTACAAAGACATACTCTGGCGGCAGTTACGCGTAGTCATTTTTGCCTACCGTACAAGAAAAAGTGAACTGCTTTAAAAATGAATTATATATGTTAATCAATTAATATATAAGATTTGCAGATAAGGTCGACATATTCACAGAAATGTACAAGGCCGCTATGGCGTCATTGGATAACGCGGAATTGTTGAATGTTGCATTGTGTAGAATTATCACTCAAGCCTGCCACAAACACAGGTTGTATGCCCTGGGCCACGCATGAAAATATGTCCATATACGCATCTTATATAAATAAGTTCATCGCTGTGAGACTTCTATAATTTATTTCAATTAAATAATAATCCCGCAGAGGACAAGTCTAGTTATTGTGTTCTCAGAACATACGTTTAAAAATATTGTAAAAAGTTAAAGAAGCCTTATCATTAGATACATTTATTTAAATGACAGCTCGCCTTTTTATCGTGAGATAAAATGGTACCCGTCGCTTTTCCAGGACCGATCTATGAGCAAAAGCTTCCATATCGGTCCCACTCAATCGTCTCCAGGTTTTTTCACATTTTTTCAGCTAACAAGCAGGACAGTGTTGCACCACACCGGTCGTATAAACCGTTGCAAAGTGGCATGGCCGCTAGAGCAAAGGCATTCACTGTAATATAAGTCTTTTTTTATAAGAAAAATACATAAATACATCATTATGCATAAAGAAAAATAATAATATACAAAAGAAAAGTAGAATTAGAAAAAAACTAAATAAGATAATGTAAAAGACATATATCCGAGATGATGAATATGTATTTCATTATTGTCAAATCGAGCAAACAAACCTATTAAAAATGGAGATTATTTTTTATTGTCATATTTTATTTCGGAAACTATTTTCAACTGTTACACTATTTCAAGTGTTACACTTAATTGTGTGGTTGACCGGAAAAAAATTTCAACTGGCCATAAACCGCCTTTGTAACGTGTCACACATCAGCCCTAATGATGGACCCTGCAATGGGATCCGAAACGTTGGCCGGAAAGGTCGTAATGGCACGGCATAATACCCCAGAAGACACAAACCAGAAGATTCTGAGTGGTCGTGAAAACCTAAGAACATTCGTAACATGTGTATTAAAAAAAAAAGTTAATAAAATTTGTGTGATACTTGCGACGGAATCAAGTTTGAATAAATACGCCCTTGTAAAAAAATGTTAAATTTAGGGCATTCTAATTTTATGGTAATATCGAAATTAAATTGACTGTTAATTTCGCCTTGAAAGCGTACAAAATTAGCATAGAATACCTCGAATTTTAAACTAAAAAAATTATATGCCTCTTTAGTCATTTAAAAAAAAAGTCTTTTTTTTTCTTTTCGTTGCGTGCCGAACTCCATATCCGCAATTTTTCAAAAATTCGCTCACCGCCTGACCCATTCACAATCCTGCCAAATAGATGAGGCATCCACATTTTGGGTTCCAACCAAAGGCTGCAAAAATTTGAGAGGTCCGTGAATTTCCTGGACCCTCATTACACACCTGACCTATCGACCTTCTAAAAAGGTACAACCGCGTATAATAAATAATGTATTATTGAGTTGTAAAAAATCCAACTTAGTACTGTATTTCGAAAATTGTTCGGAATATATCCAAGATACTCGTTGAACCGAAAATTATGTTAATAGAATCAAAATTCAGAGCGAAGAATACGTAAATAAATAATTTGTCATGAGACTAGAAATAAAAAAAGTAATCCATCAAAACCAAGTTTTTATTATACTCCCTTTCTTTTTAAAATATAACAACAATTAAAGACGAATTAAAACATAACATAACACTAAACTTACAGTAATTTAATATATTTCTAAAATATCAGATATTTTGAGCTTTGATAAGACACTTCATGCTTTGAAGATTAAATTCTAAAAACATTTGTCAGTCAATTTAGATTTTCGACATTCGTAGTGAAGTACCTATTACGTATACCGACGGAGTAATTCAAATTTAGAAAATAATCAGCGACGTTATCGGGCCGCCGTTGCTAATCAAACTTTTATAATGATTCCAATTTGAAAAAACCAATAAAATTTCTAAAAATCCGAAATTATACTATAATGTTGAAACATCTTTTTGATCGTCACCACGAGTCTACTTGCCAAGTTTCAGCTCGATTGGATCACGGGAAAAGGGTCTAAAATCGATCCAAAGTTTTTTTTGACGGCAAGCCGGCAAGCAAGCAAGCAGACGCCACGAGGGGGTAAAGGGAGTAAAAATAACACATAATCGTGGATATCCCAGCACTGGACATTTTACATAGAATTGGAAAGTACTGGCGTAGTCTGTAATACACGCGAATATGCCAAAAATTTCTAGAAAATCGAGACTGAATACGCGGCGACATCAGTATTGTTATGACGTTTAGTAGAAACCAGAGACAATTGCGATAAGTGAATGGCGATCCAGTGTGCATTACATCGACCAGCGAAATAATTTACGAGAGTACCTACCGGGCGTTCGAGAAGTTATCGCGAAACGCCGAATAAAGTATTCCATAGACATAGGAACATTCTAGAAGTTTCTCGATAATGAAAATCAGTCCAAATTACATAATTCTATTCCAGTTAACTATGCTATCAGTGACTTTCTTGTGTGTTTAGTAAAATTTTAATTAGTTACAAATACTTTATTTGATTCGCGATCCCTCTACAGTATATAATATTGTAAGTTGTACAAAAAAATAAAATAACAAGACTTACGGAATATATGGTACAAAAGCATAAAAAAACTAACCCATAAAGACCAAGTTTTTATTATACTCCCTTTTACATTTGTATTTTTTCCAATATGATATTCTATCAACATATTCCTCTTGCTTTAACTTCATGTGGAAAATCTATTCCGTGTACCTATATTATTATCCTTAAAATTTATAGAATATTGAAAACGTAATAATTGGTATATGGGGGCACGGCGTCAGCGAAACCTTGTGATCGGACCCATGGCTTGAGTCAGACTAGTTGAATCAAGTTTCGCGCCTTCTCCACGCGTCGGGCTCCTTTCTCGTATGTGTGGTTTCTAATTTGAAAAAAAACATTAAAATTTCGAATAATCCAAAATTATACTATAATTAAATTTTTTAAACGATAATTTGATATATAATTTTCGTCATCGCTCCGAGTTTGCCTGCAAACTTTCAACTCGATTGGATCACGGGAAAAGGATTAAAAATTGCTCCAAAGTTTTTTCGGCAGACAAGCAGATGCTACGAATACTAGTTAAAAATACATTACTTACTTAAAACTCAATATCCCAATTTCAAGTGTCTCTTTGGCTTGCTCTAGCAACATGCATATTTTTAATGTATCAACGCAGCGCTACCAAATACGAATTAGCACTTTTCCAAACATTCATTGACACAGAGTAACATGAATATCGCAAATTTTAAGGCGAGATTTCGTAAATTGGTAGCCATGGAATGACAGAGTGAGAAAGATGAAGACGTTTCACAGATTCCATTATCCTTAAAGGCTGTAATTTTCGACCGAGCTAAGCCGTGAGGAAGGTTCTACGGGTATAATTATTCACCATGCATTATGTTCTCATCATCAATCGCTTCATTTTTTGGTTTTCAAAATATTTTAATTTATTTGTATTTATATTTATTCGGAAATTGGAAATTTATTGGTTTTCAAAATATTTTAATTTATTTGTTTGTATATTTATTCGGAAAACCAACGGCTAACATTAATTATGTAAAAACAAAGAATGGAAAACATAAATGCCAATTATAGGTTTTCAATGGTAGCAACAGCATATCGTAGAAACATAGTGTTTATATACGTATTCAGTATGATGTATTGATAAAACTATATATATGTAGTTGATAGAACAATAATAACATATATTTTTTATTTTAAAATGGCTCGGCGTAGCAAGCGCCGTAAATCGTAACATCATAATGATAATGTTTTAAAAAAGCCTATGCAACTAGCTGAAGTTACAACAATGATCAGCAATGAAAATTCACCAAAAATGTCTTCACTAAAGAGTTGCTGGGGTAAATATATCTGCTATAGATTTTAAGTCTTTGAAATTAGTTTGTAAATCTGTTTTAGTTTTAGGTTTAAGCAATTAAAGTAAATTAAAAAAAAATATTGGTTTTCCATTCATAAATTTTCAGCTTAAAAATGCTTGCAATTATTACGTTCCATGATTTTTTTACGGTTTTTGTTAGTATTTTTTTATTTTTTTATTTCAAGGCTTTATATAAAATACATTTATTTTATGTATTTTTTATCTATATTATGAGATATTTATGTGTTAAAGTTTACAATTTTGATTAAATTAGATGCAAGTACCTTATATAAAAATAATTGGTTAATGAAATGTTATTGGCTTGATATTTAAATAATATATACTTTTAATGAGATGATTCAATTAATTTATTTTATTTCAATGATAAATATACGGTAATAGATTGATGTTATATATAAAAACATTAACCAACTCATTGAACAGATTAATTTTGAGCTGGAAATAGATCTAAACTAAGCTTTAATTGAATCTAAGGCTTATCTTAATGGTGAAGTCAAATCCGTACATCTTCTCTAGTGATATGGCATGCTCAATTAGTTATATCTTATAACTTATATTATTATCTCTTTACTTAAATACTCCTTTTGTATATTTTTTTTATATTCTTTTACGTGAAAAAATACTTATCAAATAGAAAAATAGAAAATATTAATTTTTTGTTATTATTTTTGTTTGAATACAACGTAAATGGTAACATTCGCCGTAAATTTATTTGAATGTTTGAAAAATGCAGATAATTATGCTTAAAAAAATCCTATGAATTTCACGGACCATTAACCATTTAAATTTAATACCAAATTCGCACTTAAGATGGCCACTCAAAATGAGAAGTATCATCTTCCTTAACATATTGTCACAATGCTGTACTAATAGAAGAAACTACACATGAGGATTTTTCAGTACTCTGGGAGTTTTACAGTAAATTGCAAATTACTAAAAAAGTTTAGAATAAACTGTGGAAATGCCAACTAGATTCGTGAAACATCTGGAAACCTAAAACATTATATAAAAGGAATGTCAGTTTTGTGATCCTATAGAAATGGATTCTAGCAAAAAGCTTTATACTTTGTAAATTATAAGCGGCTAGCGAAATGCATTGCGAGAGTATATACCAGGCTTAAAGTGAATAAGCCAAGTACAGTCGTGTGAACATTCTAGAATGACGAATATGAAGTGGTCCACAGACAAGTGATTAGTGCAAAATATAATGGAAGCAGGTTCATCTCAATTTCATACATAATAACCTAATAAGAGAAGCATAATGTACCTTCAAGCAAACATGAAAAATACTTACAGTATATTACACTGAAGTTAACTGAATATTATTTGAGGTGTAATGCTTCCTTTATGTAGACAGAAAGGAAGTATTACTATTCTGTCGTAACAAAATAAATATAAATAAGTAAATATTACATATTCCGTCGTAACCATGAAAATACCCGAAATCGCACACGCCGAGCAAAGCGGCCGGAGCCAGGGCGCGAAGGTTATACACACAGGCTTACGAGTCACACACACAATGATAGTATCCCTGTCAACTGCCCTCGCGGGGCCTCCGAGCAGGAGACGGAAGGCGTGCCGCGGCAGGCCGCGCTGCTATACTCTTGGAGCGACTGTACCGGCGCGTGTGACCCCCCCCGCACCCTCTTCCGCTAGCCTTCCGTCCTAATATAGGATAGCCGCACGCCCGCCCGGGCAGTCATCACCAGTCATCATCCGGGAACCGAGCTCTGAGGTGCGTCAGCTACGCCGCCCGCCCTAAGCAAATTACAGCCGCCATTTGCATAAAAGTTACGGTGTCGGAATAGTTTGTTGTTATTTTTCAAATGTGAGCCAATAACATACCTCTCGCCGTGTTACAAAGCTAAACCGTGTGTTCAAATGATTTAAACGCAAATAATATACTTCCCGCCGTGTTATAAAGTTAAACAGTGTGTTCAACTAATTTAAACGCATATAGTAACGAGTTCGTCGTGTGAGACAATGTCGGTCTCGCAATAAATAAGTAATAATAATCGTTCTCTATGTTTTATAAACGACTAAGGGTGAATTAGACCAAAGTTAAAAACGTTCATCGCAAGAGCCTCGAGCGCCTTTTTCTAAAAATATAATACATTACTATTGGCGTCATGAACATTCCCCGCCAAAAAGGGGTATAATAAAAATAATCGTTTTCGTGCCCTATTAAGCAACGCCTGTTCTTTTAACTTTTAATAAAAATACCGTGCTCTTGGACTTCATAAGATTCAGCCGTCATTGGCGCTTCATCAAAATCGTCATCAACTTCGGCCCCCCGCTCGGGCATTCCGACTGATCAGCTGACGGAAGACCAACCGTCCGCCGCCTCCTACAGCTGGTCAGGGCTGCCAACCTTACTAAAAGTGGTCGATCCACTCCATACTCCGAAGAAAAATTACAGGTTTCGAGTGTTTGTTTATATCTATACATAATTTACAGGAGCCAATTATGGCTAATCTCTAACATTCGCAAACTATTTACAAAAAGTTATCAAAAGGATAACCAAGTGACATTAATCGAACTCAAGTGATGTAACTTTAAAAATAGGAAACATAAAGTCTGTTCCAATCCCTGTTCATATTTATCCATACATCCCATGAGCCTCTACTGGGCCGACCTCTCGAAGCTTAACTATATGTAAATTAATATTCTGTAGTGGACCCGACTGAGATTAAATTTCGTTATAGTGATCAGGTTAAAAAAATCTGAAAGAACAAAAAACCTTAGAAGAGGTTCAAGAGTTTGTTTGTATCTACACTTAATCTCCTTATGAGAGCTCCCACTCAACCTCCATTTGGTAATAAACAAATATTTTTATTTATATATAAAATTATAAAGGAGCATCAATTTTGACTTTAGTAGCCACCAGGGTCATACTTGAAAATTCGGCGCTGTGTTTTTCTTAAACCTTTTACTATTGTAGTTCATTGTCCCGTATAAAACCACGTTTATAAATTGTAGAATTTGTGCCTTATGAACTATTCTCTGTGTACTGAATTGACTGGATACCATCTCATTGTAATAAACCTCATGTAAAACCATACAGGCCCTGTTATTATTTTACTTTCTCCATACTATTTCCCAACCAATCTGAAAGAAAGTAAAGGGAATGGACCACAACCACTGAAGCTTAGAATCCTGGTAAGATAACCCTGAGCGTTGGTTGGTCAGTTAGATCGTGTAGAAGCAATTCTGCATATGAGAGAACAAGTACGTTCTCGGCAACCGCGTTCAGTGGTTTATTGGTAAATTCGACATTTCAGAGGTTACAGGCTTAGAATATGGAAAGCAAAAGAGAAACTACCACATTAAAGGCCCATTGTGGCATCCCAAGAAACAACAAACATGGATAGTGCTTGTTGCAGTCCAATCCTAGGATTACGGCCCAAAAAAAAGGCTTACATTTAGCTTACAAAATTAATCGCCTCTAGTATGTCGAACGATGAAAGATGGAATGATGGAAAAAAGATGTGGCTAGGAACTTGCCTATCTAGTTCTCTGTTTATACAGCCAGCTCGTGCATTGTGGCCTTATTCCACTGTAGGTCTTAATTTATTTAGATACGCAAGTGTATGTTATGGTCAACATTATCGTCTAATGTCCAGTTCGATTCATATACTTTGGTTAAACTTTGATTAAATGTGCATTTCTGGAGTTAAATTGTCACATCAAACCGTGTTGAAACTATCCTTTCCCTCTTTTGACTTGTATCACATA